>CAUYRT010102477.1:0-51502 GCA_963574885.1 Lepilemur ruficaudatus
AGCAGACTGCTGGAGGCTCAAGCACACTCTAACTTGTGAATCTAAACATTAAAAATATAAAGGAGACTTTCCATTGAGCAATTTCCATTGAACTCAATGGAAAGTCTCCTTTATATTTTTAATGTTTAGATTCACAAGTTAGAGTGTGCTTGAGCCTCCAGCAGTCTGCTGGTCATTTACTTATTTTCTTTAGGCTCTAGTTTTCACCTTTACCCTGTTCAGCCTTATATTACAGGAGCCAGACCCTTACAGGCTGTGTTTCCCACACTTCCATATTAGCTGGCTTCTACCTGGGTTCTGCCAGAGACAGATACTAATGGAAGATTGTAATATGCGAGGAAATGAAAAGCCAAGGTCTTCTCTCTCCCTTTATGTGCCTCAGGTAGTGCCTCCGGCAGGGACTGTGGTTCTTTCATAGTTCCAGTTCCTTTAATGCTCCAGATTTTGACAGCTTTATCCATTCTTACTTTGCATATCCTTCCTTGATTCCAGCCCTCAACATCACCAGATAGCTGCTTCATAGAAATGGAAGCAGCTTCTTGCTATTGCCAAATTCTGAGTTGCCTCACCGTTCTGTATTTTGCTTCTTTGTTCTTCCATCACCTATGCAACAAATTCCCTGCATTAAATCCCTCCTTTTGGAAAGCCTCGAGATGTTCTAGATGCTTCTTGACTTAGAAGTAACCCATTTAATTTCTCAGACTGTTTCTTTTGTTTAGGAGAAGTCCCTTCTACAGTCTAGGAGTTATTAATTTCCAGTGTTGTTGCAAACTTACATGCTTCTCCATAGTTTTTCTTTATCAATATTTCAATAGAGAAAGTATAGAAGGAAAAATGAGATTCCATTAGCTAATAGCTACCATAATACACTTGTTCCTGGCTGCACAATTAAGTATAATTTAATTACATCCTAAGGCCATTGTTCTTTGCAAGAATCTATCCCCAATTACAAGATGAAAAACATGGAAAAAGCAAACTTTAAGAGTCATAGTTTTAGTTGAAAGTTGTTTTATGATATATTTGTGTGAGACTGTGGACATTTTGCTATGAAGAATTAATGACAGAGAGAGCAAGAAATTTTTTAGGAACACAATACTCATAGGAATTGCCACTGTAGTTAATCAAGATTTGCCAAAAATTATTGCCATTTTTGGTACAATATGCTTAATTTTACATGTTCTTTCTGAAGACATTTGGCATTGTGTCTGCAGAGTTCAGAAATCCCTAAGACCACCCTTCCTTCTGGCACTAACTTCAAGTTTGTGGGCCCCAAACACCACCCTCACATCTGAAACCCATTGCAAGTTTAAGGTACCTGAGAATACCCTCATATTCAAGAATTTGCTAGAGGACTTAAAATGCTCACTGAAAGCTATTATACTCACAGTTACAGTTTATTACAGTGAAAGGATACAGATTAAAATTAGCCATGGGAAGAGATATATGAATCAAAGTCCATGAAAGTTCCAAGTATGAAGCTTCCAGTTTTTCTCTCCCAGTGCAGTCATAAGCAGTGCTAATTTTTCTTGGCAATAATGTGTGACAATATACACAGAATATTGTCAACCAGGGAAGCTCACCTGTGTCTAGGTGTCCAGAGTTTTCCTGGGGCTCAATCATGGTTGACTGCTGACATATAGCTGATCTTTAGTCTCCAGCCAATCTGGAGGTCAAGCTGATACTGCACGGTCCAAAGCCCCCACCATAAATCACATCATTAGACTATACAGTGTGGCCCAAGGCCCACAGGTAAATGATGACATTCTTATCAGGCAGGACATTCCAAAGCCTCAAAGATCAGGAGCTAAGGGCAAAGGCTAGGCCTCTCTTTGGGTAAGGCTAATTCTTTATGACACAGTGTGAAAATATCCAGAACTAATTTGGAGTTCATTTTTACAGAAATGAGATAATTTAAGCTTATTGGGTTTTAGAAATCAGCTAATGGGAAAGGGATCAGTAGACTCTGCAATATGAACCCATCGATGGCCTATGCCCATAGTTGACACAAGCATCCATCATTGCAATGTTAAATTTCCAGGGTGGTGTTGTGCCTCAACAAAATGAGAATGCTAATAAATGATTTCTGACTGTAATGTCTTGTCAAACATTCAAGTTCTTCCCCCTCAGAGCAGTAAAATAAACATTGAAAAAATGGGACTAGATATAAGTAATTCAACTATGAACTCTTCCACAAATTCCATATAAAATTACTGTAAGAATAAATTAGAGGCTAAGTGCTTGATGTATACTTGAATTTTATTCTGATTATCAGAAAGTATCAGGAAGTACTATTTCATTTGAAAGACAAAGAAAAAGTGAAAACCAATTCAATTTAGAACTTACTAGTCTCATTAGGTCCTTAATCCTGTGATGAAAATGCTGCTACTGGAAACATTGTCAGGAACATTCTAGAAGGGATGCACTGGCACTTTCCAAGGTGGAACAGAGTAGCCATTCCTTCCTTTGGTTAGATGTTCCAGATCAATACCCATATCTATATCTATATCTATCTATCTTTCTATCTATCTATCTACCTATTCCTATATCTCCCTACAATGTATTGACAGAGGTCAAAATGCCCAACATACATTAAAGGTATATTCCCAGAAGAGCAAAAAGAGAAGTCTTATGAATCAATTAATTGGAGCTTATAACTCAAATGGACAGAACCTCCCTTGTTGTACACTTGGTTTCTTGGTGTCTTCTATACTCTCTTTCACAAGATAAGCATGATAAAATTACAGAGTAAAGGACCCTTGACATGATATGATTTGGAAAGAGACAAAGGGAACTGACTTTCAATTTTTTCAATTATTGAATTCAAGTGGAGCTTCCTTCCACTCTCCACCCTCCAAACACACACATGCACATACTTCACTGAACCCACAAGGAAGTCAAGGATATTGATCGAGGTGAAGGGTACAGGGGACTGTTTCTCCCTCCACTTTGGAAATATGATAGTCTTGAAAGATGATCCCACAAAGCATCTTTCTTTTCCACTCCCAGAAACCAATGTGATGGGCCAATTAGATAAGCTCTGCTCTTGGTCTTAACAATGCACTCCCAGCCCATCTCTTCTCACTTGTTTTTTGTGAGGTAGATTGCCCTTTCTCGACCATTGGAATGGTAATACACATTCCTAACAATTTTGCACTTTTTATTTAAAGGACATCACTAGAACTGTTTGTGTATTATTTCTCTCCTCTTTACTTTATCCAGTTGGTTATTCCTGAGATTTGTGGGAAACCTCTGTGCCTCAACTCCACATGTATCAGACTCTACTGGATTCCTATTCTACCAGAATAACTAGGGGAGATGATAGTGAAGGTGATGGCAACTCTGTAACAGATAATTTTTAAACTCTCAAAAATTTAATAAAATTAAATTATATTTCTCTTTGTCATTATATCATAGTCACTTAGCAGGGGACAAGGCTTCTTTACATGGCCACTAATAGACCTAGGTTTCTTCCATCTTTTAATGCTTTCTAGTAATTCCATCATATTCAGTATGTGACCTGCAAGGTTTCTACAGAAGGGAAAGAAAGTGAGATAGATAGGGACTTTTATGGCCAGATGTGGAAGTGGCCTACATTACTTCTACACATATTCCACTGGTTATAGAACTCAGTCATATGAATTCTTATGTCTTATGTAAAAAGTGAATGATTAAAAGCATCTTTGAAAACTTTGACATTTTAATTCTTCTGTAATAAGCAAGCTAAGTAAAAACATGGGCTAGCAATGCAAATGTGAGTTCAAGACCGAGGTTGGAACCATCCCTACTCCCATCCAAAAAGAGATGGCTGCCCTTAAGCAATTTATTCTCCCTAAGCTTTTTTTCACCATCTGTTAAATATTGATAACATACCTACCTTGCAGGATTCTCTTAAAAAACAATTGAAATAATTGTATATAATTCATTGAACCCAAAGCTTGACAATGCCAAGCATATGTACAGTAAATGTTAACCAATTTGATGATATGTTGTGTTACCTCTATTAGCAGCATTTTACTCTGAGGAAATATCACTATTATTTCACAATCTATGTCTGATAAGCTCCAATTCAGTGATTATTGAGCAGTATGTGTGTGTTTCTTTTCTCAAAGGGACTTGAGACTGGGGGCAGAGGACTTGTTGCAGCTCAGCTAAGTGCTAATTGGATGACCCTGAACAAGTCCTTCAACCTCCTGCATTTCTCCATCTGTGAAATGGGGATGATAATGGCTACAACACAGGATGGCTGTGGGAGTTAAATGAGACCATGTTGGGCCCAAAGCCTTTCTAAAGTCAGGAAGAGAGATAGTTGTGTCTTTTTCTAGCAGTATGATTTGCATTTTCTTCATTCATAACTTTCAAAGAAAGTGATGAGAAACAAAATTATTAGGAAAACAAAACACTGTCAGTAATCATTTTATCTTAAACTGCATATAGTGTCTTTTACTTTGTTTTGAATGTTCCCAAGTGTTGTGGAGTGGGTACTACATGGGCTCATAACAGTACCACAGAGCCATGTGTTATCAACAGAGCCAGCACATGGTAGAGTTGCCATATTGACAAGGCAAAGCTCCAGAGTTGACACCGCTTGTCCTCTGTTCTAAGCAGCCTAGCATTGAGGCTCTTAAAAGGACACTAGCTCTGGAGTCATGGGTAAATCCAGTATCATTTCATAGAGCCGAATTCAGGGTTTTTAAGTCTTCCTTGATTTTTTTGAAAAGTGCTACTTCCTCTTTTTGGCAAAAGTGGGTGATTATATAGGCACTCATTGAATATTTCTGACAAGGGCTTCAATTGCTGTAGCTGTATAACCCAATTAAATCCATCATTGCATTTGCACATTCTCAATTTCCAATAGATTCCTCTTCAAATGGAACATTTCTTCCCATATTTATCCCCAGTAAACACTACCCACTCCCCAGCCCCTAGGGGAGGATTGTCACATAAAAGAACAATATCCAAGCTTTGTTTTTATTTACATTAATTATTCTTTATTTTCCTGAGTATTAACAAATGTATTAAATACTTAAAATTGTCAATATTGATTCAGGCTCAGAATAGAGTATATGTTATACTTCAATATGTACTTTAAGAATGTATTAATTTTTTAAAACCCAAACTTTCAGATTATACCTCAATTTGGCAAAGGTAATACTACTCTGTCTCAATATTTGGAATAAATTTAACATACCTTTTTGTTTCTATCCACAGCCAGTTTGGGCACGTAGAGAACTAAATTGCATATGAAGACATAGTACAAAAATACAGAAAGGGATTTGTAAATATTAATTATTCAAATGCGAATCCACATATTCCTATTTTCCTGACTGGTTTTAACACTGTCAACATTCAGGAAAATTGGTTTCTTTCTCGACATTTTTCAGTAATACATTAAATTGTATTAAATTACAAGAAAAATGGGAGATTCAGTAACAATAAGAATGAACTGAAGTAATGAGAGAAAAGTGAGTGTTTGAGGAAAAGAACAGTTTCAATAATTCATAAATTTTCACCACCAAATGCTGTTCTCTTTTTAGACCTTTAGCACTTTCTCCTCCAAAGCTGCAGAACCTTCAGAACATATAATTTTTTAGTTACTTTCTACTAAACTATGATTTAAGAAACAAAAATTATGGTTGAATACATGCTGATTTAAGTCATTTTGACCTTGTGAATAACAGTCCAGAATTTACCTTCACTGTGGCCTTTTGCAATTTCTAAGGTAAATATGAAGAAAATAATGCTTGAACAAAGATATGACTTTCTTTAAATCTCAGGCACAGTCCACTGAGGAGGACTTATTGTAATATACACAAATCATACTGTATACCTATAAATAAGGTCAACTCCAGTAATTTGCCTATGTAAATTCAGACACATACTCACACAAATTCTCCCCTGTGTTGTTAAAATTGTTCTTATTAAATGTGGACCAGATGTAGAAGAATGCTTATCCAACGTATGTCAGACTAAAAACAATAACATGAGAAACACCCATGTATATCTTCATCCCATTTAAGAAAAAAGAATAATATATATAATATTCCCTGTGAAAACTACTTCCATATCAACCCCACTGCCCACCCCTCAGAGGTAATTCTTTGATTTTCTTAATAGTTTAACAAATACATTTATATCCCTAAAAATAAAATTAAATTTTGTCTTATTAATATACCTTTATAATAACTCTTGATTTCAAGTAAGTCAAGGATCCCAACTTCTTCAGAAATCTTGGGTATTCTTGGCAATAGTAAATTCCACATATATTTTAAGATAAGCTTGTCAAGTTTCTAAAAGCAATCATCTTGAGATTTAACCGGAATTGAATTGCATTAATTGATTAGAATTTCACTGATAAATTTAAGTATTTAAGACTGTTGGGGCTCAGAAACTAAACCTCAAAATATGGTGCTCTGACATGCGGAGCTGAAAAAGAAGTCTCAAAATCCCTCTGACCTTCCCCTCCATTCCTATCTCTCAACCCCTGTCTCTCCCAAAACACAGGATGAAGTTGTTCTCTGAAATTCCCTTATCTGCCTAAAGCCTAGACCCTGCAAAGAAGGAAACATTTACCTCTGTTTCCCTCTCTGAGTTTCAGTTAACTGAAATCTTATGACAGGAAAAGAGATGGAAGTCTGTCAACATACTTGGACAAACTTTTGTCACAAACCATTGTCTGTTCTACAAGCCCAAAAGACTTTGTCCCAGGACAACTGTATGTTCTTCAAGCCCATGGAATTCCCCTAAAAATCATTTACTCCCCTTGAAAATCATCCACACTTCCCCATCTCTCTTTCCCCTAAGAAGAATATATAAGCATCTGTACCACATTGGGAGAGGCTAAATCATCATTCTGTGATTTCCCCCCCATGCATAGTATTAAAAATTTGTATGACTTTTATCCTATTAATATGCCCTATATCGGTTGATTTTCAGTGAACCTGCAGAGGGTGAAGACAAAGTTTTCTCTTGGCCCCAATAGTTTTGGCACTGTGAGCAGGTTTTGGCACTGTGACCAAAACCACTCTGCTCTTCTGGAAGCCACAGTCAAGGGAACCTAGGACCTGACAAGCTGCCAGAAGGGTAAGAATTTCTTACCAGTCAGACCTCTGGTATCTCTCTGTGGAATTCAGTTGAGTGTACAGTAAAAATCATTGTTTATCTCTTTTTCCTTTTCAAATTTAAGATTAATGACATGAAACCATTTGTAAAACAAGTCTTAGGTGTATCAATTCTGGTGCATTTTTGGTATGAATATTTATTTTGTCTTATCATTTTCCTACTAGAAAGACTTTTCCTTTGTCTTTGTCTTTCTGTGTCATTTTGTCATAAAGAGAGGTACAATGGGGTAGAACATGGGCCTGTAGCCCCTCTTCCTGGTCAGGGAACCAGATCCTTAAAAATGTAAATCCTTCAAACTCAGGAGAAAGAAGAAACATTCATAAGTATTAGTTTATATTATTTGTTTTAAATATATATTTGTGTGACTTGACTTTTTAAGGTACCCATTTGTTATTGATCCTTATTTTTTTTTTTTTTTTGAGACAGAGTCTCACTCTGTTGCCCGGGCTAGAGTGCCCTGGCATCAGCCTAGCTCACAGCAACCTCCAATTTCTGGGCTCAGGCAATACTCCTGCCTCAGCCTCCCGAGTGGCTGGGACTACAGGCATGTGCCACCATGCCTGGCTAATTTTATCTATATATTTTTAGTTGGCCAATTAATGTCTGTCTATTTATAGTAGAAACGGGGTCTCGCTCTTGCTCAGGCTGGTCTCAAACTCCTGACCTTGAGCAATCCTCCCGCCTCAGGCTATTGGTCCTTTTTTCTCCCATGGATAGCTTTTGATTTCTTGTCTTATTGTCTTAATCTTCTGTTTATGGGGCACATGGAAAAATTAGCCTTTCTGTGTAAACAGCTGAGAAGCCGAGATCATAGAAAATATAGCCAGACAGGAATGTGGGTTATACTCCTTTCGAAGCTATCAAAACTTTCCTTTCTTTAAGCGGTGCTTGGGAGGGCTCTGGATCTTGGAAGGGCTGCAAATTTTTTTAATTCCTCTTTGGAGACTTTGGTTAAAGCCATAAAGAGCTTTTTTTGTCTCATGTATATTTATTTGTGTTGGTTTTGAGTCATTTTTTCAGGGCTGTATTTTTGAAGGTGGCTGACCAGTGGTTACAACAAATGGTTATTAATGCAGGGAGCTACTTTTTTCTTTGTATGTTTAGACACTTGGAGGCTATGGGAACACTTGCCACTGAGGCATAAGACTCCTGTGGGTTATGGGCTGATCAAAGAGTGGGCTGATTATAATTGGGTTGCTCTTGAAATGAGGCACACTGTGGAAGTGTTGCACAGCCCAGTCCCATGGAATTTCCCTCTTTTTTGGGACCCAGAATTTAGTGTAAAAATGGGGTCCTTGATTTCTGGAGATCTAGATGCTTCCAACTATACCAGCTTTTCACAGATATAAGTATTGTGCCCTGGAAACTGCAAATTGGCCCTATTCCTTGATGAGCTCTACCCTGAGCAAAATGGTCCAGTTGGAAAATAGAGACCAAATAAGAAGTTACCTGTCTAAATAAAATTGGCCTCCTTCTAACATCCTGTTGAAAATGCTTATGATTTTGTGTTAACCTGGCATCCATTTTTCATCTTCCTCTAACACACCCAAATTCCTTCTTTACAAAGCTTAAATTCTCTATGTGCTTTAAGATGTAAATTTGGTATATTGGGGCTTTGGTCATGTGGGACATATAAACTTTAACTTGTTTCATTTACAGAGGCACAGTTTAATCCAACTGTCATTTTAAACTAGTGAGTTTTACTTGTCTCATGGCTAAAAGTTTAAAATCAAAGCTATATATTTATACTTGTATTTTTATGTATACATGTGTACATGTCTGTTAGTATATTTTCTACATGGTACTGAACTGACTTATAAATAAATAAGTGCTCATAAATTAAGTAATTAAGCCCAAATGCTTTTCAGGTTCACATGACTTTAGTAATCTTTGGTAAATAAAGCTAGTTTTTAAATTTTTGGCAAAATAAAATAAGAATGTCTTCAGAATTGTCAACATTAAACATAATTTTAGATTTATTTGCATGGTTTTACTGGTCAGACAAATTTACATTATCTCTGCTTACTGTTTTAAGGTCAAAAACTGTTGCTTTTGTAATATTTTTGATACTTGCTTGATTTGTCTGTGAGTTTAAACCTTTGCTTTTCAACTTTTATATTATGGTTTCTAGACAACTGGCCATAGTAAGACCTGTGGACACATGTGTGTGGCAGAGTGGAGCTAGGCCCAATATGGTCCCATCTTCTCTGGCCTAGATCTCCTGGCCATGCTGGGAGGTGTCAGATCCTCCAGGTATCATTTTCATAGCTCTGTCCTTTGTCCTAGGCTCTGTGCCTGGTACATAACAGCTAAAATTTCCTACTTTTTAGGTTTTTCACTGGAAACTATGGTTACTTGGTTTATATGCCAATACATGGTAAATTAAAAATATATGTCATGTTTGTTTGAAACTGTGCAGTAAAAAATTTAACCTTAACCATAGGTTGTGATAAAAATTTTAGCTACGAATTAAAATATTTACTATTAATAGTTAGACAACTGTTTAATTTTTCAATATCTTCTTGGGTTAGTTTTAATGAGATATTAATAATGTCATTAGATCTATATTTGGGTTCATATTTTTTTATCAGCTACTTCTAATCAACTCTTAAACCTACTCACTGAGTTTTTTATTTCTATTATATTTCTGACAGTTCAACATGTTTTAATTATTTTTTAGGTCTACTTGTTCATTTGCATAGCTTATTGCTCTTTATTTATATATAACCCCTTTTATATTTTTTAAAGTATTGAACCTATTGTGTGTCTAATAATTTAATACTTGTGTCATCGTGGGTCTGATTCTGTCCTACTGCTACTTTGTACTCACCATGTTTGATGCTTTACTTCTTTTCACTGTGAGCTCATAGTTTCGGCAACTTGATCTAAGAGAATTTTTTGAGATGAGGGTTGAAACTATTCATTCAAAGATTTGCATTTATTTCTGTCAAGCACCTAGAGCATTTTTAGTCTAAGACCACTTTAACTAAATCTCCTTAGATTTTCTTGGATCATCCAAATTGTATGAATTCCAACTGCATCCCACACGAAGAACTACCTATTGTTACATATATTACCAAGGGAGATTTTTTTCCCCTTTCATTCATCACCAAATTTTAATAGAAGAATTTTTTTGGTCTCCTGGAGGTAAGAGGTGATTAAGTCACTACTATTTTGAAGGTATAGCCTGTTGGGTTCTAGCATTATTGTTATTAGACTCCCTGCTCTGGGTGGGCTATTCCCCCTTCCTGTGAGGCTGGGACATCTTAAGCTGAAGTTCACTTGGTTTCTCAAATGCTGTCTCAATATCAAAGCTAAATTAAAGGTTCTTTCACCTCTCTGAGTTTCTGATTTAAATTAATTTTAAGCTCTGAGCAATGGTTACTAATTTGCAGGCTCATTGATACATTAAAATAATTAAATGTCTCATGTAACAGGTGTTTTAAAAAGTTCATATTTTGTGAAGGAAGTTTTTAGGGTATGTAGACTGCTATACTGCTACATAGCAAAGTGATTTTCCCATATTTTTATTCTTGAACTCCTTCAATTATAACAATGTAAAAACTTTTGTTTTATATCTTTTTTAAAAAACTCTTATTTTTTTCCAGGCAACATTGTAAACTAATTAACAGTTTTTGTTGTTTCAAACTGTAAACCATTAAAAAGGATCCAAGCCTTGGTTGTATCTATATAAGTAGAAAAATACATTTTGTAAAAATAAGTGTTCCCCTGATAGTCAAAATTCAATGATTATTAAGATTAAGAAAAAGTTGAAGTGGAGGTATTATAAACTGCATTTTTTTAAAAAAATTCACTTTCCTCTTCCCTGTAACTGGATTATCTAACTCCGCTCATTGCCATATGACTTGCTCCACCTCCAATGTGAACAGTGTACATCCCCAGTTTACTCTTGGTTGGAGAAGGGGGAAATTGTAACTGTGTTGTTGTGTTCAGCTTGCCAAAATTATTGAGTACCTACCATACAGAAGAGGCTCTGGTGGGTGTTGTGGGAGATATAAGAATGAATGAGATTTCCTCTGCACCCTAGAGTGGCTAACAATGACATGGGAGAGACAAATGCATACACTAAAACCTGAAATGCAAGGTAAAGAGTAATGAGTGCTATAGACTGCCAAGAAAGTATAGGGAAAGGAGGGATAAATTCCATCAGGAGAAGTTGGCAGAGGTATACTGCTAAATGTTTAACAAGTGATTCCCTCGGGATAAAAGCCCTGATTTGTACCATTTCCAATCTCCATGGTATAAATACTTTCACCATGGCTGATTTAAAAAACCAATGTGATGTCGATTGGCTTAAAAATTTCTAAAAATGTAAAAATTGGCATTTGCAAGCTGGTACAAGCTGGCTCCAGAACACCACTGTATTAAGGACAGCTTCTTCTAGTAGGACTGAGGTGTGTCTTGAAGAAAATATAATATGCTGGTATATGTGCAGTATATGTGTAGGGAAGGACATTCCAGAAAGAAGGAAACACTTTAGAAAAGAAAGAAATAGGGGGAAATTTAAGATATATTTGAATAACAGGTGTAATGCCAGTGTGGATGGCTACAGTATACATGGTGCACAGAAAGGGTAGGAGGAGCCACAGTAGACCATGTCTGTGAGATGCTTTGGCTGGCCCTCCACTCACAAGTAGACTCACTAAAGTGACAAGGGACACAAGCAAAATTCAAACTCTTGGCCTTTGATAAAAATTTTTTAAATGTGTAAAAAGGGTGGTGAAAGCCATAACCATGCACTCACCATTCAACTTAAGAAATTAAACATCATCAATACAATTAAAGAATAATATATATATGTATATACATACATATATATAATCATTCCTTTTTATATAAATACACATATATAAATATGGATCTATATTAACAATAACTTATGTGTGAATATATATTAGTAATGTATACTATTGATTACATATTTTTAAACTTTATGAAAAGAATTTCATGGGAAGACTACATGTTATATTTATACTTCTATAACTTGTTTTTCCTTTTCCATTAATATTTTGTTGTTTTATTCTCTTGTGTTTATATTTGTTGTTTTAATTCATTCTTTCTACTGCTGTATAACATCTCATTGTATAAACAGAACATATTTTGTTTATTCAATTTCCTCTTAATGAGCATGTAGATTGTTTCTCATTTTTTGGTTATTATAAACACTTTTGCTACGAGCATTTTTGTGCACTTCTTTTATAGGAGAGCCAGGTCAAATAACTAATGGTGCATATGCTGCATCTTAATGTATGTTCATCTTCAACGTTACTAGATATTGCCAAGTTGTTTTTCAAAAATGGTGGTATAATGAAATGTTCTCCAGTTTCTGTTGTTCTACTTTGGTACCAATATTAAATATTGTCAGAATTTTAATTTTTCTAATCATACTGGAGTTAAATACTATCTAATTATGACATCAATATGCATGAAATATGATTGCAAAGTTGAATATATGTTCATTTATTTATGTCATTGTTTCCAAATAAGATCACATTTATAGGTAGCAGGGGTAGAACATGAACATATGTTTTTGGAGAACACAATTTATCCCACAACAAAGATCTTCTAATAATTAAAAATATGAAAGGTTGGAATAAAAGAAAATTCATAAAATGTAGGAAAAATGTATTCATAGATGGAAAATAAGGAAAATAAAATAAAATAAGAAAATCTAGGAAGTCCTAGATAATAAAAGCTCTATTATCTCTGAATAATAGAAGTTCTAAAAAGGGATAAAAGAAAAGAGAGTACATCATCAAAGAAATAATTCAGGAAATTTGTGCACAACTGAAGAATATACAGCAAAATTAATTTGAAAAATACCTATCATAAAGATTCTGGTTCTGGGTAAGATGAAGTAAGCATGCTTCATATGTTTCTCTCAGTATAGAATGCATTATAAAACCTGAACAGAATTCATGGAACAGCTCTTTGAGGACCCTGAAAAATAAATATCAGTAGGCATAATAGGAAAGAACATAGGAATTCAGAATGGCAATGAACTAGCACCAAGTAACCACTTTCCCTCCTAGTATCACTTGACTTGAATTTAACAAAACCCAAAACCCAGAAGGGAGCATTATAATGCAGAGAGAATCAGCTTCAAGAAAACTTTTCTAGTGTGGCTGGCTCATGGGGCAAGAAAGGAAACTCCTAACACTCGGAGATTATAGATGAAATCCTTCATTTTTTGTCCCTTTTTCTCTGTTCTCTCATGCCTCAGACCCAAGACAACTTTAGGTGGGGGCAGTGGCAGCAACAAAAGCACTTGGCAATGGGAAAGTACAGGGACACAATCTCTGAGGGCAAGCATACTTACTCTCTCATTTGGTACAGCTTCAGCTCCTGAGGGCACAGCCAAAGCCCATTGTTTTTGTTTTACTCTCTCAATCCTCCTACTGCTTGGCTATGGAATAATCAAGGAAGTGCGTGATTTCTGGCAATTGGACCAAAAAGAAGGCCTGAGGGAAGTGAAAAGTATCAGGCTGATGGTAGAAAAGAATAATCTCAGGAAAGCAGCCCTATAAAGCTGTTTATGAATTTCTGGCTCACCCACCTCTCATCTGTGCATGAGTGAATCAAATTATAATGAATCTGCCAAAAACATTGATAAGTGAACAAACATATAGACATCTGCCCAGGTCTCAGACAGACCACTGGGTGATACACATGCAGGACAGATCTAAATAGCAATGAAAAGTCTTTAAAATTGAACTGAGATTGAAACCAGAGTCCATAGAACATTAGTGGGAAGTTGCAACCTGAACCTAAGCAGGTCAAGAGCCCGCTAAAACAAAAACATCTACATTTTTATGTAATATGAACAAGATCCAGAGACTCATGATATAATATTCAAAATTTCCGGGATACAATCCAAAATTATGTGACATATAAAAAATCATTACAATCTCAACTCACTTGGAAAAATGCAGTTAACAAACGCCAATACCAAGATACCATGGGTTTTGAAATTAGCTGATAATGACTTTAAAAAATTAACTTTAAAATTGTTTGAATGACTACTCATGGACTCTCGTGAAACAAAAGCTAAAATAGAAAGTATCATCAAAGAAAGAGAAGATATAAATAACAAAACGAAAATTGTAGCATGGAAATATATAATAATTTAAGTAAAAACTCATTGGATAAACTCAATAGCAGAATGGAAATGATAGAAGAAAGGGAGAATTTGAAGGCAGATCAATAGAAATTATCTAATCTGGACATCAGAGATAAAAGGTACAAAAACATTATCCAAGCCGTAAGAACTGTGAAGCCACAACTAAACTTCTACTTTCATTGTGACTGGAGTCTCAGAAGGAGAAGAAAAAGAGTAAGGTGCTGAAAAAGGATTCTTGAAATACATAATGGTTGAAAATGTCCAAACATTGAAGATTCAAGAAGCTGAATGAACATAAAAAAGGATATGCCCAAAGAAATCCATGCCTAGACATATTATAATAAAATGACTGACAACAAAAGACAATGAAAAAAATCTTCAAAGCAGTCAGAGGAAAAGGACACATTAAATTTAGGAGAATAACAATTTAAATAACTGGATTTCTCATTTGATACCATTGACGCCAACAGTGGCAAAATATTTTCCCTCTTTTTTTAAAAAAAATCTTTTTATTATTTCAAAAAATTTAGGGGGTACAAATGATTTTTGTTACATGGATGAATTGTAACATGGTGAAGTCATGGTAACAGTGTACCTGTTAACAGAATAGTGTACAGATAGGTATGTATCAGATAGGTATGTTTTTACTACTCACTCCACTCCCCCCTTCTAAATTTCCAATATCCATTACACATCTGTATGACTATATATATCCCTTGTTTAGCTCGCACTTAGAAGTGAGAACATGTGGTATTTACTTTTCGATTCTTAAAATATTTCACTTAGGATAATGGTCTCCAGCTCCATCAAAGTTGCTGCAAAAGACATTATTTCATTCCTTTTTATGGCTGACTAGTACTCCATGGTATGTATATAACACATTTTCTTTATCCATTGATCAGTTGATGGGCACTTAGGTTGGTTCCATAGCTTTGCAACCGTGAATTGTACTGCAATAAACTTCAGGTGTAGATGTCTTTTTGATTAAAATGACTTCTTTTCCTTTCGGTAGATACCCAGTAGTGGGATTGCTAGATCAAATGGTGAGTCTACTTTTAGTTCTTTGAGGAATCTCCATATTGTTTTCCACAGAGATTGTACTAATTTACATTCCCACCAACTGTGTATAAGTGTTCCCTTTTTATAGCATCCATACCAACATCTATTGTTTTTGACTTTTAATAATGGCCATTCTGAAGAGGTAACGTGTTATCTCATTTTAATTTGCATTTCCCTGATAGTTAGTGATGTTGAGCATGTTTCATATGTTTTTTGGTCATTTTCCTATCTTCTTTTGAGAAAAATCTCTTCCTATCTTTTGCCCATATTTTAATGGAGTTATTTGGGGTTTTTTTCTTGCTGATTTGTTTGAGTTCTTCATATATTCTGGATATAAGCCCTTTGTTGGATGTATGGTTTGCAAATATGTTCTACCTTTCTGTAGGTTATCTATTTACTCTGTTTATTATTTCCTTTGCTGTGTGAAACTTTTTAGTTTAATTAAGTACCATTAATTTATTTTTGTTGTTGCTGTATTTGCTTTTGGGGTCTTAGTAATAAATTTTTTGCCTAGGCCAATGTCTAGAGTAGTTTTTCCTACATTTTCTTCTAGAATTTGTATGGTTTAAGGTCTTACATTTAAGTCTTTAATTCATCTTGAGTTAATTTTGTGTATGGTGAAAAATGGGGATATAGTTTCATTATTCTGCATGTGGCTATCCAGTTTTCCCAGCACCATTTATTGAATAAGGCATTTTTCCTGAGTGTATGTTTTTGTGTGCTTTGTCAAAAATCAGTTGGTCATAGCTATATGCTTTTATTTCTGGGTTCTTTACTGTTCCATTGGTCTATGTATTTACCTTCATACCAGTACTATGCTGTTTTGCTTAGTATAGCCTTGTAACATATTTTGAAGTAAGATGATGTAATGCCTCCAGATTTGTTGTTTTGTGCTTAATATTGTTTTGATTATTTGGGCTCCTTTTTCTTTCTATATGAAGTTTAGGGTTATTTTTTCTGGATATGTGAAAAATAATGGTATTTTGATGGGAATTGCATTGAATCTGTAAATCACATTGGTCAGTATGGACATTTTACCAATATTGATTCTTCCAAACCATGAGCATGGGATGTTTTTCCATTTGTTTGTGTCACCTATGATTTTTTCCTTCAGTATTTTGTAGTTCTTATAGAGATCTTTCACCTCTTTGGTTAACTATATTCCTAGGTATTTTATTTTCTTTGCAGATCCTATAAAAGATATTGAGTCCTTGATTTGAATCTTAGCTTGACTATTATTTGTATATAGAAATACTACTGATTTGTGTATATTAATTTTGTAATCTGAGACTTTACTGAATTTATTTATCAATTCTAGGAGTCTTTTAATGGAATCCTTAGGGTTTTCTATGTATAAGATCTTATCATTGGCAAATAGGGATAGTTTTACCTCCTCTTTCCTATTTTGGATGCCCTTTATTTCTTTCTCTTGCCTGGTTTCTCTGGCTAGGACTTCCAGTACTATGTTGAATAGAAGTGGTGACAGTGGGCATCCTTGTCTTGTTCCATTTCTTAAGGGGATTGTGTTCAACTTTTCCCCATTCAGTATGATGTTGGCTGTGGGTTTCTCGTATATGACTTTTCTTATTTTGAGGTATATTCCTACACTTAGTTTGTTAAGGGTTTTTATCATGAAAGGTTGCTGAAGATATACTGAATGTTTTTTCTGCATCTATTGAGATGATCATATGGTCTTTGTTTGCATTTGTGATTATGTAGTGAATCACATTTGTTGATTTGAATATACTGGACCATCCTTTTATCCCTGGGAGGATACTTACTTGATTGTGGTGAATTATCCTTTTCATGTGCTGTTGAATTTGGTTTGCTAGTATTTTATTGAAGATTTTTGCATCTGTGTTCATAAGGCATATAGGTATGTAGTTTTCTTTTTTTGTTGTATCCTTTTCTCGCTGTGGTATCAGAGTGATACTAGCTTCTTAGAATGAATTAGGGAGGATTCCCTCCTTTTCCATGTTATGCAACAGTTTCAGTAGAACAGATTTTTCTTTGTAGGTCTGGTAGAATATGGCTATGAATCCATCTGGTCTGGAGTTTTTGTTGTTGTTATTGTTGGGACATATTTTTATTACTGTTTCAATCTTGCTACTTGTTATTGGTTTGTTCAAGATTTTTATTGCTTCCTGATTCAGGCCTGGGAGGTTGTGTCTTTCCAAAATGTATCCATTTCCTCCATATTTTCGAGTTTGTGTGCATAGATGTTTTCATTGTAGTCACCAATGGTATTTCGTATTTCACTAGTATTAGTTGTAATGTCTCCTTTTTATTTCTGATTGAGCTTATTTGTGTCCTTTCTCTTCTATTTCCGTTTAACCTTGCTAGTGGTTTATAAAATTCGTCATTTATCCTTTGAACCAACTGGTTGGTTTATCCCAAGAACCAACTATTTGTTTCATTGATCCTTTGTATTATTATTATTATTATTATTTTGGTCTCTGTTTCATTTAATTCTGCTCTGATCTTCATTATTTCTGTCCTTATGCTAACTTTGGATTTGGTTTGTTCTTTTTCTAGTTCCTTTAGGTGTGGCATTAACTTGTTAATTTGTGATCTCTTTGTCTTTTTGATGTAAGCTTTAAGGCTATGAATTTGCCCCTGTAACACTGCTTTTACTGCATCCCATATATTTTGGAGGCTTGTGTCATCTTTGTCATTCTGTTCTAAAATCTTTTGATTGCCATTTTAATTTCATCATTGATCCAAGAATCATTGAGCATCAGGTGTTTAATTTACATTACTTTGTGAAATTTGAGATTTCCTCTTGGAATTGATTTCTAGTTTTATTCCACTGTTATCTGAGAAAATACATGGTATGTTTCTTATTTTTCTGAATTTGCTGAGACTTATTTTGTGTGCTAACATATGATCTATCTTGGACAATATCCCAGGTGCTGATGAGAAGGATGCATATTCTGTAGTATTTGGGTAGAATATTCTATAAATGTCCACTAGTTCATTTGTTCTAGAGTCCCATTTATGTCCAGTGCTTCTTTGTTGATCTTCTGTTTCAAGGATCTGTGCAGTTCTGTCAGTGGAGTACTGAAGTCCTGGCTATTATGATGCTCTTGTTAATTTCTTTGCTTAGATCTAGTAGAATTTGTTTTATGACTCTGGAAGCTTCTGTGTTAGGTGTATGTATATTTAGGATTGTTATATGTTCTTGCCAAATTGCTCCCTTTATCATTATATAATGATGATCTCTGTCTTTAAAAATAATTATTCATTTAAAGTCTATTATATCTGATATAAGAATAATTACTCCTGCTTTCATTTGGTTTCCATCCTTGTGGAACATTTTTTCCCATCCCTTTACCTTGAGTCAATGAGAATCCTTGTGAGTTAGATAAGTTTTTTGGAGACAATATATACTTGGGTTGTGTTTTTTCATCCACTCAGCTAGTCTACATCTTTTAAGTGGAGCATTAAAACCATTTATGTTCAATGCTGCTATGAACATGTGAGATGCTGTTCTGTTCATCATGTTGAATGATACCTAGTTGCTTTGTTTTATCCTTTGTGTTACTGTTTTATAAAAGTTGTGAGCCTTACCTTTTGACTGCTTTTACATTGGTGTGTATTGATCTGTTCCATGTGTAGAGCACTTACAGCATTTCCTGTAGGACAGGTCTAATGATGACAAATTCCTTTAATGTTTGCTTGTCTAGGAAAAAATATTTCTGTGAAGAAGTCAACTGTTAGTCTGATGGGTCTTTGTTTGTAAGCAACTTATTGCTTTCATCTCACAGCTTGTAGGATTTTCTCCTTCACTTTGACTTTGGACAGACTGATAACATATGTCTTGGTGATGACCTATTTGCTACGAATCTTCCAGGCATTCACTGACCATCTTGTATGTGCGTATCTAAATCTCTAGCCATACCAGGGAAGTTTTCCTCAATTATTCACTCAAATAGGTTTTCAATGCTTTTTGATTTTTCTTCTTGTCCATCAGGGATACCTATGATTATTATATTAGTTCATTTTGCATAGTGTCATGTTTCTTGCAGTGATTGTTCACTCTTCTTTATTCTTTTTTCTACATTTTTGACTGGATTAATTAGAAAGGCTTGTCTTAAAGCTCTGAAATTCTTTCTTTTGCTTAGTCTAGTCTGTTTTTAAAACCTACTGCTGTATTTTGAAATTCCCTACATGATTCTGTCATTTCTCTAAGTTCTATTATATCTTTTCTTGTGTTATCTGTCTCTTTAGTGAAGTTTTCGTCTTGTCCTGAATTATTTTTTTGCTTTCTTTGTGTTGTTTTTCTACCTTCTCCTCAATCCTATGCATTTTACTTGCCATCCATAATCTGAATTCCATATCTGTCATTTCAACAAGTTCCTTTTGTTTGTAGTTCCTTAATGGAGAGCTATTGTGATCCTGTGAGGGTGTCAAGGCGGCTTCTTTTTTCATGTTGCCAGAATTCTTATGCTGGTTTTTTCTCATTTGGGGCCTCTTCTTTCAGCTTAAAACTGATAGCAGATACCACACACCTGTTCTCCTCTACTGGAACCTCTGTTTCTTAGTGAAGATAGGGATGTGTCCCTGGATGTTGTGCTTGAGTCCTACTCCAGAAGCTTGAAAAAGCAGGAGAGGGGTGAATGCACTGTGAGCCTTTAACACAGCTGCCCTGCTGTGTCTCCCACTTCCCCTGTGGTTGTCACAGGGCTGCTATGGCAGGGTGTGTCCTTGGTTCAAGGCACACATATGAAGCAGGGATGGCCTGAGGGATCGAGATTGCATTAGACAGAGCAGTCTAGTGGTGTGTAAATGCCCAGGATTGGGCAGCCCACAGTGCCAGGCACATGGGCATAGTGGAGCATAGTGCACAAGGGCTTAGTGCACATGTGGGGAGATCAGGCCCATGGTATAGAGTGGGCCCACAGGGTTAGGCACCTACATGGGATAGCATGGGTCTACAGAGCAGGGCACCCATAGCAGGCAGTCCACTGAGATCCAAAGGCAGCAGTTGCATTGGTTTTTGCCCATGTTGGAAACTCTGGTTGTGATGGTGATGGTTCAGCCAGTCTGACAGTGGGCAGTGGGCACTGAGGGTTATAGGCTCATGCTCTGCCTGTATCCCATGGGAAGTATGGCCACAGGGTCACCCAAGCCACAGAAGTAGGCATAGGGTCTGTGGTCTCCTGCTCCACCCAGGTCACCTGGCAGCAGTGGTTGGGCACATGGCACCTGTCCACAGGTCATGTGGGAGTGCCAAGACTCCCTGCTCTATGCCCACTCATCAGGAGCAAGGGGGAGTAGCAGTTATGGATATGACTCTGGGATAGATATAGCACTCTGTTACTGGGATGTCACAATGGCACCAGCCATAATGCCTGGAACTTGTGAGCCAGTTGTGCCTTCTCTGTGGAGCAATGAAGCTGTACAGTCTCTATTCAGGTCTCTGTAGCAGTCCTAAGGCCTGCTGCAGAGAAGAAGCCCTCCTACCTCTCTGGTTGCAATGTCCTCAGGGAAAGCATGGAGCCCTGGGGGTCTCTCCTCTGTCTCTTCCCCACATGTGGGCACCTTTCCTAAGTGCCCTTTGATCTTGCTGAGCAGGTCATCCCATTTCTCTCTTCTTCACTTTACTCTCACCTTCTCTCTGTTGAATCGCACTGCTCTCTGTTAGACAACCAATCTGAAGGCAAATACCTATTTGACACTTTTGATCCTCTATGTGACAGCAGTGTTGTGCAGGCTGCTTCTAGTATGCCATCTCGGCCTCTACCTTTGGCAAAAATATTTTTCAAGCACTGAAATAGAAGAGCTGCCAGCCCAAATTCTACAACCACTAAAAATATCCTGTAGGAGTTAAAGTGAAATTTAAGCACTCTTGGATGAAGGGAAGTTGAGAAAATATGTAGCTACAAACCTACCCTTAAAAAATTTCTAAAGGAAATTCTACAGACCAAATGGAAGGAAGCTTGGAACATCAGGAATAATGGAAGAACAACATAAATGGTAAATGTTGGGGTAAATAGAGTAGACTATCTCCTCAAGTTCTTTAAAACATATTTGATGGTTGAAAGCAAAAATGATAACATTGTTTGATGCTGTTCTCAATGTATATAGATGTAATATATTTAAGGCAATTGTAGTACGCAGGGGGCAAGATAAAGGGACCTACATGGAAGTAAGGTTTCTGCATTCCCATTGAAGTTATAAAACATACATTTTAAGCAGACTGTGAACAGTTAAGTATGTGTATTGTAGTCCTTATGGAAACCACCAAACAAATTATAAAAGAGATATAGTTAAAATAAAAATAGATAAATTGCAATGAAATGGTAAAAATTGATCAAATAACCCAAAAAGAAGTTAGAAAAAGAGATAACAAATAATAAAATGATAAATTTAAATCCAAACAGATCATTAATTAAATTAAATGTAAATGATATAAACATATTCATTAAAAATAGTGATTGTCAAAATGTATTTTTTAAAAAATGATCCATATGTTGTCTACAAGAAATTTACTTCAAATATAACCATATAGTAGATTAAAAGTAAAAGAATAGAAAAAGGTGCAAAAAGTAATTAAACTGGAGTGGCTATATTAATATCAGACAAAGTAGACTTTAATACAAAGAAAGATACCAGAAGTAAAGAGCGATATTACATATCCCTGAAATTGTCAATTTGCAAAGAATATATTTTTAAGTGAATACATGCAATCCTAACTGTGTATTCACTTAAAAACAGCTTCAAAATATATGAAGCAAAAATTTACAGAACCAAAAGGAAAAGCAAAAAAAATACACAATTACAGTTGGAGATATTAATACACATGTTTAGTAATAAAAGTAATAAATTGAAAATTAATAAAGATACTGAACATCACTACCAAGCAACTGGATTTAACTAGCATCTATGGAACATTTCACCTAACTACATCATAACACATATTTGTTTCATGTATACACAGAATATTCCACCAAGATAGATCATATCCTGAGGCATAAAACAAACTTGAATAAATTTAAAAGAACTGAAATTCTATAAAATATCATCTTTGACCATAATAGAATTAAATGATAAATTAATAACAAAACTTTAACAAGAATATCTCCAAACACTTGGAAATTAAACAACATACTTCTAAATAATTCATAGGTCAAAGAATAAGTCTCAGGGAAATTAGAAAATATTTTGAATGGATGAAAATCTAACCACAATATATCAAAATTTGTGGGATGCAACTAATGCTATGCTTAGAGGAAATTTTATAGCATTAAGTGCTTCTATTACAAAAGTACCTGTCATAAGATATAACATTAAATTTCACAACACTGTGGGCACAAAGATTATATTTAAAATTGTGAGAGAGAAAATAGAAACAGATTATGTACTAATATGAAGAGTCTGAGATCAGAATGGCATTAGATTTATCAAGCATAAACTAAAAGTCATTGAACAATTTGCTATAAATTCTGAGGGAGAATGATTTCCAAGCTGGGATTCTTGGAGTTCTAGCCAAATTGTCAATCAAAATTAAAAATAAAATTAATAAACCTTTAGACATTCAAGGTTGCAAAAGTGGTTTCTGTGCACCTTTATAAGAAAACATCTGGAAGTTGTGCCAAAACAAAATGAGAGAATAAATGAAGAATGAGAAAAAACTGTAGTCCAAATAACAGAGGAGCTAACATAGCAGAGAGACAAAGGCAATTCCCAGGCCTATGAAGGGGAGTTTTAAAATGGCAAGAATACAGCATTCCTGAAAGGTACACAATCAAGATTTAATCAGGTAAATAGAGTCTTTAAATCAATGTCTTTTCACCTTCCCCTTAAAGACATGAACCAATATATTTGACTGAATTGAGAAAAATTTTATGGTATTATTGGTGAGTGTAGAATTATTGATAGATAAATAGAAAACTGAGCAATTGAACAAATGTGGTAATTATATTAATATCCAGGAAAAAACAAGGGTGTACAGAAAGGAAATACAATTATCCTACACAAGTGGTTTAACTCTGAATATTACACATTTAATTGTGATAATATAAACTCTGAATATTTGTAAAAATGTGCTATAACTATGTTAAAAGAATGAGGAGAGGCACAGAAGGGGAGGCAATTGTGGAATAATGTAAGAATGCTAAGTTCTAAGTTTTATCACAAGGAATTAATATTTGATGCTTAAATTGAAAAATTAGTAAATAGCATAGTATGCTATTTAGAAATACAAAAATAAGCACTAAGAAAACAGCTAGAAGAATTGAGTGGCTCCCTCTGGGGAGAGAGAATCACATGTGACAGGAGGTGGTAAGGCTATTTAATTATAAGTTTTTAGTAGTATTTCCCTATGTATATTACTTTGATATCAATAAAAATCGTGCTCAGTTCGATTACAGTTCTTTCTAGTGAATAGCAGCAGCGGTAGTAGTACTGAAAAGATTGAAAAACTATGGAAAATCAAGTTCTTTTGAAAGTTCCTAGCTATAAATGAAGCTGAAACTTTCCTTCTTTCCTAGACTCTTGCTTCCCTGTCTCTATTGCCAAACTTCAGAGTTTGATCTCTGTCCATCTCACCCCAAATGGTCCCCAAATATAGACTGTGCCACCGAAACTGCCATGCTTGTGTTTATGAATATGATCTAGGAAGATGGTTTATTTTTTCTGCTTTTACTACTTCTGCCCCACACCCCTTATCCTAAAAGCAAAGAATTGTAGGCACAAATAAAAATTCACTTTTGTAATTTCACTATGCTTTTAGTCTTGGATTTCTATCACTGTGCTATCTATTATACATATTTAGACAATAAAAAAATGATGTAAAAATTCCTTCCTGGAACACACTCTGAAATGACAATATATATTTAAGTGGCAGATAGTAATTTTAGAAGGATTTTAGTAGGATAGAAAAAAAAGCATACACACATACACTCTAGCCTTTTTAAAAAAGTAAATTTGACATTTGGTACATTCAAAGTTCTAAAAATACCTTCTTGAAAATCAAATTTTCTTTGCCCCATTGCAGCTTTCCATTCTTGGCCACTGCATTCTGGAAAGCATCCCAAATATTCAAGTCTGTTCTTCATCTCAATTCCCTATCTGCTTATTCAAAATGAGAATCCAGGGACAGAAATAACTCAGAAAAATATCAGGGAAGAGCATTTATCAGCAGGAAGCTCAGGAAAGCACATTCATAGATCAATCTCTTTTTAAGTCAGCAAAAATGGAGCTCTTCTCCCCAATGCCATAGACCAAGAGTAGAGGTAAATTGAGAGTGCTGAGAAAAAATAATAAACTTATAAAGAGACATCAAAATGATACAAATAACAAATATTTTTAAATGTTATTTTACATAAAATGGCAGCTTTTATGTTAAGTGTGTTGACCACCATTTCAGCACAATAACTAATATTACAACAGAAATTTCAGTTATTTCAAGAGACTGTATCAATTAAAAAGCTGAATAAAAGATATCATTATCTCCAGGAACTGATGTTAGCATCATCAACACTGTTGAAACGTGAATTTTAGCATTCCTTAGAGATCATTTACCTCAGTGGCTTCCAAAAAGCTCCTTGTGGTCAGAGGGAATGAGGAATATGAGAGAGAGGTTCACGATGTCTCACATTTCAGAGACCTCTACTTTCAAGTTTTTCTTTTTTATGCCCACCAGCCAAAGATCACCAGGAACAATTTTAGTCAATAAGGTTAGGTTTATTGTTGCTGCAGCAAGGGAGACTAAACACCATGGAGCAACTGTGGGGCTTCTCTGACAGAGGGGATGGACAAGGAGTGGAGAGGCCTATTCTAGAATTGCCAGTTGTGTTTAATTTTTTTGGTGGGAAGGTTCAGGAGACAAGAGTCTGTTTTGGATTAGCTGTGGCCAGGAATCTGGGGAAATTTGATGATTGACTATCTTAATTTTTGTCTAGGAGGTAGGAGAAAAATAATGGGGCTGGAGTATTCATTGAAGAAGAAGTATTTGTTGCTCATATTAAGAAGAAAATGATGTTTGGGCATTCTGTGATTGTCTAAAGTTTCTGTTTATATATCTGTTCAGGTATAATTATGAAGTGTGGAGTGGTATTTCTATTGTTTTGTTCTATCACAGTCAAGGGGAGTCCTTGTCTGATATTGATATTCTTTGAAATCATTATATCCAGCAAAGGGACCCCATGCGCTAGCTGAAAACAACTACACCAGCTACCAGCTCTCAGCTGTCAGGATTGGTTTTTTTTTTTTTTGTTTTTTTTTAACAGCTTTATTGAGCTATAATCAACACATAAACTGCACATATTGAAAGTGTATAGCTTGATAAATTTTGATATATATCTACCCTTGAAACCATCAACATAATCAAGATAGTGAACACATCTACCACTCCCAGAAGTAATTCCTCTCCTGACCCTCTGTCTCTCCATCCATTCTGAAGCAACCATTGATCTAATTTGTCACCATAAAATAGTTTGCATTTTCTAGAGTTTTATAAATTGAGTGATACAATATGTACATTCTTTTGTTGGGCTTCTTTCACTAAGCATAATTATTTTGCGATTCACTGGTGTTGCATGTATCAGTAGCAAATTCCTTTTCTTTGATATTCCATTATAGGGACATACCATAATTTATTTATATATTCATTTGTTGACGGATATTTTATTGTGTCCAGTTTTTGGCTATTACAAATAAAGCAGCCATGAACATTCTCGTAGAGTCTTTTATTGACATATACTTTCATTTCTCTTAAATAAATACCTAAGAGTATTTATCCAGAATGGCTGGATCATATGGTAGATGTATGTAGAAATTTTTATGAAACTTCTGGTCTTCTTTACCTTTCTAAACTTTTTGAGTTTTACATAAGGTGTCAAGTTTCTTAGAAGAAAAATTTCCAGTGTTGGGGGATGAGGGGCATTTCAAAACTACCTGTCCAGCTAAACCATTTTATTTAAGATGAGATAATTGAGGCCACAAAGAATATATAAATGTCAACAAATAAATATCAGATTCAGCATGAAATCTCTGGTCTTTGAGCTCTGAGGTCTTACTATGGCTCCAGGATGACTATTTTTTCCTCTACTAAAAAAAAAGAAACCCAACAATAAAATGAAAGTAATTATGTTTCCATTCCAGGTGGCTTTGTGGTATAATCTCTATTTATGCTTTATTTTATTTCAAAATGTCTCTCCATTATTTTTATCATTTTCCTAGGTCAACTCTCCATCTTTTGTGTCTAGATTTCTGTAACATCATTCCTTCCTGGTTTGATGCATTCCACATTCCATTCCTCTCTGTATAATGATGAAGGATTAATTTCCTGTCACTGGTCTTCTATTTATTATTCTGTTGAATTCAATCTCCTCTGTCCGGTTTTTAATGCCACCTCTCACCTGAAATTACTGATCATACCATTTTTGGTCTTATCTACCCTATATGCTCTTTGATCTCTCCAGTGTCCTAAAACATTTTATACTCATTGTTACATTCTTGGTTTAATTCGTGATTGGAAATGCTTCTAAACTATGTGTAGCCGAAAACTAAATAGATAATTGTCAAACAATAATGAATTATAAATTAAATATAAACAAAGCCACAAAATTTTAAAAAATTAAAAATATTAATGTGATCAAGGATGTTTTCTCAAAAGCAAACTGATGATGTTGGCATTGATGAAAACAGATGGATATATTTGAATATTTCATTATTTTTGTTTAGTTGATTATTTTGATAATGAGAATCATGGGCCATCATATCTCATAGCTATTTTTACTAATGTAATTTTTCAATTTTAAAAGTGATCTAATTTTAAATCACCAGTCCTTTACCTTGATGATATAATCAATTTAATACAGCACTACAACATTCAATAATGAAAAATTAGAAATGTTATTGCAGATTTATTACTTACTATTTTTGCCTTTTTCTTACATATAAAAAATGATTGCACAATGAATTCATTGGCATTCTGAATACAGTCCTGACTACAATGGCTCTTACTCATTTCATTTGACAGGACTTATACTCTGAGAGCTGTTTGATGACTCAGTTCCTCATTTGAACCACTGTAAAAAGCCCTTCATGCAGCATGCACTAATGTACTTGGCCTTTACTTGTGAATAGGATCATAAACAACTTCGGTTCCCGGAACTCTTTGTCAGTACTTGGTGATAAAATAGTCATCCAGATCATCAAGATTAAGTCTCTTTATACATTTTTAGATTGTCATTGAATTGAAATTTTTAATTTGTTAAAAAAATTTCTTACACTCTAACCCCCAAGAATGTGCCTAAGGACCAATAGGATTCTGGAAACCATAGGCTGCAACATGCTTACTAGGTATTGCATCATATAGTATAGTTGAGAAACAGAGGTGTTTTGTCAAAATTACCTCTCTGTTTATTTCACAGAAAAAGAAAAAATATAGAACAAAGAAAATTCTAGCAGACAATAGGCAAATAGGTAAAGGCTTTGCTTATACCCAGACCTTTCTATTTCATCCTTTTGCCAGGTAGCTAGCAAATAAATTAAACATATAAGGAATTATTTTTTTCCATTTATCAAACAGCCATTTGCATTCTTCGTAAGTGTTTGGAATGCAAAGAAATGCGAGTATGTGATTTCAAAGGTTCCTTTTGCTTTCTCTGCAGATAATAACATCCATTGTGCTCAGCAGTCCTCAATAATGTGATTCTGGGCTCAGAGCAACAAATGAAAGACTGAAAAATTTTTGGTGATTACACTATTTATATAATTCTAGAGAAAGTCACCCATCTAATAAATAAAATGAGGTTATAAGGCAGAGTAAAGCGTCCAAGGGAACAAACATGACAGGAAATAAAGAAAACAAGAAGCATACAAAAAGAAAATGAGAAACACCCCCAGGGAGAGAGAAAATGAGAAAAAGGGATAAGATATCAATCGAAGAGCAAGATTAATATTCTCTTTTGGAGCCAGTGGAAATAATCCATTTAGTTCAAGCAATATTCATTTTAGTATTTTTTAGTTAATGCCTTTGATATTTGAAGTCATTTAAGAACACTAATTATAGAGTTTTCATTGATAAATACTCAATAATAGAGCTCATTTTATTAAATAAAAATTCATTGAGGCTAAATTAGTGGTGGTTCACATCATTGATAGAGGGACATATTATAAACTTATTATTTATTTTAAACTGAACTCTATATGTTATTCAGATCTCACCAGCTTTTTTCATTAGTCTCCTTTTTCTGTTATGGATACAATCCAGGATACATTTTATTTATTAATAATTGTCATATCTCCCTAGTTTCCTCTGGTCTAAGGAAATTGTTATTTCTATATTTTCTTATTTTTATGACCCTGGGAGTTTTAAGGATTAGTGGTCAGCTATTTTATAGACTGACCCTGAATTTGAGTTTTTCTCATGTTCTTTCCATGATTAGCCTAGGATTACAGGTTCAGGAGGAAAAAATCTCAGCAGTATGAAACACTCTTCTCATCATATCATGTCAGAGAGTACATTTATTTATTTATTAAATCACTTATTCACATCAATATGGACTCATTTATTTTGTAGCTTCATTTAATTTTTTATAAAGTGTGAATTATATGTTGAGTTTTTATTTTGTTGTTGTTTTTCTGCAAGATCCTCTGTGCAAACCATTGTGGAGAAGAGAATTCTTTCTCCATTGAATTGTTTTTGTACTCTTGTCAAAAATCAGTTGGGAACTCTAGTCTGGATAAGATGGCATAGATCCATTTTCTCTTCCTCATTCCCCAGCCACTAAATATGACTATAAATCCTGGAAATAATGCAAGATGCAACCAAAAAAGAACTCTGAAAGGTGATAAAAAGAAGAGAAACTAGTTTAGGACTCCAAGGCTAGAGAAACAACACAGTGGCAGGGTATCATATGTTCCTATATCCAATGGAAGAATTTGACTGAGATCCTGCATTTCCTAACCTCCAACCTAAAAAAAGAAGGCAGACCTGAATTGAATAGGAATCCCTCTAACAGCACCAGGTAAGCACAGCACCACTGTTAATGAAGCTTGATGAGAGGCCTGCTAACAATAAGCAGTCAAGGGAAGTATTCTCCTTCCCCATTGAAACTAAGACTGCCTTCTCTTACTGAGACACACTGAGGCAGAACTGGAAAGAGAGGTCTTGCCACAACAAATGGCCAAGTTCAGAAAGCTTCTTTGTCTCCTTAGACCTAAAAGTCTTCCTCATTGGCCAGGAAACATTGAATCAACTGGGGACATTTGACAAAACTGACCCCATCATAACAAATGCCCAGCCAGGGAAGACTTTTTGTCTCTGTGGCAAAGAATCCTCTCCTCACTGAGAAACATCTGACAGCCCAGCCTAGAGAAATTCCTTCTACCTCTTCAGGCAGCACCAACAGGAACCATTAGGAACTCCAGCAGCACCAGATAAAGCAAGCAGACCAGAATAACTCTGCAAAGGCTCCAAAAATTAAACTGTCATTGGAAAAAGCCCACAAAAGTAGGCCAGGATATGCATATAAAACCTAAACAGAGTGATTGCCTGCTGAAGTGAAGGATTTAAATGAGACATAGACTCTGCTAACTCACTAGACAAAATGTTTAAGGTATAATTGAAAATCATCCATCATACCAGGTTCCAAGAAAATCACAACTTTACAAGAAAAGACAAAGAACTAATGCCAACACTGAGCTAAGTTAGTCATAAAAATGCTTCAGCAATCAATTAAAATTTTTCTCAAAACAAATGAAAAATAGGAAATTTGAACAAAGAAATAAAAATTATAAAAAAAACCCAAATGGAAATTACGAAACTGAAAAATACAATAACAGAAACAAATAACTGGCCAAATGGACCCAATAATAGAATGGAAATGATAGAGAATAGAATAGAGGCAAAATAAAAGGTGGTAGACAAGCAGCCTGCACATGCCACTCTCACAGAGAGGATTGAAGATGGTGAATGGATATGCACCTCCAGATCCATCATCTGAGAGAGAGCATTGTGAATCAAAAGAGAGGTGACAGAAGGCAAAAAAAGTGAAGGAGAAGGAAGAGAGGCAACTGCTCTGCAGTTTGGAGGTACAAAGGGAAGATGATAGCATATGTGGGGAAGGGACAGAGAGGAGAATCCTGGGGCTCCACACTCTCCCTGGGATCATTGCTATCTACCTATGGGAGGTACTTCAGAAGGCCACAGGACTGACATAGGGAGCTATCTGGAGACTGTGCAGAGACATTACTCTGGAGCGTGGGCACAGTGGTGACACATCGGCTTGCAAACCCTGAGCACTATATCTGGCGCTGTTTTAAAACCCTAGACCCAGAGCATTGCCTCTACCCAGGGGACAGACCTGTGGCTGTTGCTGCCCCATCACGAGAGTGGGGAAGGCAGGCACTCTCATGAGTCCTGTGGGCAGGTGCTGCTGGCTCCCACTACAGCTGGGGGACCTGGGCAGGTTGGCGACCACCACAGCTTGTCTATCAACATGGGCAGGGCTGGGCTCAAGCCATCACCAGGCCAACAGATGCTTCAGCCAGAAGATCTAAAGGGGGCAGCTTTCACGCCCAGTAGGTTGTCAATCACCACTGCTCAAGCCACAAGAGCCTACAAACACCACTGCCTGCAGACCTAACCTGGACAGTTCTCAATCCATGCTAGCTGAAAATCACTACTGTCTGTGGGCATGGGTGGAGCTGCCCTCAAGCCAGTGCACAGCTGACAAATGCTACCATCTGCGGATCTGAGTGAGCAGCCCTCAAGCCGATGCAGGCTGACAACTGCCACAGCTGGAGGGCACAAGCAGGACTACACTCAAGGCACATGAGGCAGCAAATGCCAACACATATGTATTGGAGTGTGCAGCTCCCAAGCCAACATAGACAGACAACTGCCACCACCTATGGGTGTGGGGATGGCTATGCTCAAAACTGTGCAGGCTGACAAGCACTACTGCCTGCAGATCTGAGTGGAACAGCTCTCAAACTGACTATGGCTGACAATCGCCACTGCTAACAGAACTGAGACATTCACTCACTCTGCAATGCGGGACTGCCAGTGACAAACACAGAAGAATGGTGAGGCAGGAGATGCAGGAGAGCAGCAGTATTAAATACTCACAGTGCATCTGACAATCTTGGGTTGGGTCAGTCCCCCAGACTAGGACACAATTGCACCATCCATGGACTTCTCCATTGCGCTAAGTAGGAGAATTCCCAGCACAGGAGAACACGTACACTACCAGCTTATCTATCTTGAGGTGACAGAATAGACTTCAAATGAGAAGGAAAAAGAATAAGAACTCTGGCAATAAGAAAAAACAAGCTGTATCAACACCCCAAAAAGATTATAATAGGTCTCCAGCAATGGACGCCAACCTACAGGGAATTGCTGAAATGTCAGAGATGGAATTCAGAATGCGAATGTCATATAGGACGAATGACGTTCAAGAGAAAGTTGAAAACCACCACAAAGAAGCCAAAAATATGTTTCAGGGCATGAATGGAAAAAATGAAAAACTTGCTAAGGAGATAGATAACATACAAAAAGATATAACAGAACTTTAAAGATATGAAAGAGTCATCAAGGGAATTTCACAATACAGGGGAAAGCCTGAACAACAGGCTAGACAAAGCAGAAGAAAGAATTTCAGAACATGAAGACAAGGCTTTCAAACTAACCTAGTCAGTCAAAGATGAAGAAAAAAAATAAAGAACAATCACTTAGATAAGCATGGGACTATGCAAAGTGGGCCAATGTAAAAATTATAGGCATCCCTGAAGGAGAAGAAATAAAGCATAAAGCATGGAAAAATTATTTGAGGGAATTATTGAGGAAAACTTCCCTGATATTTCCAGAGATTCAGATATTAAGAAACAGGATGGTCATAGAACACCAGGGAGATTCATAACAAATAGGACATCTCCAAGACACATATTCATCAGCCTGGCCAAAGTCAAAACGAAGGAGAAAATTCTACAAGCTGCAAAATGAAAGCAATAACTAACCTATAAAGGAAAAATCATCAGGCTAGCAGAAGACTTCTCAGAAGAGACCTTACAAACCAGAAGGATTGGGGGCCCCAATTTTAGTCTTGTTAAACAGAACAACTGCCAGCTAAGAATTTTGTAATATGAAAAACTAAGTTTCAAAATTGATGGAGAAATGAAGACTTTTCCAGACAAGCAAACACTAAGGGAATTTGTCACTACTAGACCTGCCCTACAGAAAAGGCTCAAAAGTGGATTATATATAATAACACCTGAAATTTAAAGCTCACAGCTCTAATAAAGCAATAGCGCAAGAGGGAAAACAAAACAACATATGCAAATCAATAAACGTGATTCACCACATAAACGGGAGCAAAAACAAAGACTATATGATCATCTCAATGGAGGTAGAAAAAGCATTCAATGAAATCCAGCACCCTTTCATGATAAAAACCCTCAACAAACTAGTCATAGAAGGAACATATCTCAAACTTATAAAAGCTATTTATGACAAACCCATAGGCAACGTAGTATCTTGATGCTATGTATCAAGATGCATAATATCTTGAATGAGGAAATGTTGAAATCATTTCCCCTAAGAGCTGTAATAAGACAAGGATGCCCACTGTCACCACTTCTATTCAACATAGTGCTGGAAGTCCTAGCCAGAGCAATCAGGCAAGAGAAAGCAAAAAAGGGTATCCAAATTTAGAAAAAGGAAGTCAAACAATCCCTGTTCACTGACAATATGACCTGGTATCTAGAAAACTCTAAAGACTCCACCAAAAGACTCCTAGGATTGATAAATAAATTCAATAAAGTCTCAGGTCACAAAGTAAATATACACAAGTTAGTAGCATTCTATATACTAATAGTCAAGCTAAGAGTCAAGTCAAGGACTGAATACCATTTACAATAGCTGCAAAGAAAATAAAATACCAAAGAATATATTTAACCAAAGAGGTGAAAGATCTCTACAAGGAGTATGCAAAACATTGATGAAAGAAATCATAGATGACCAAACAAATGGAAAAACATTTCATGCTTGTGGATTGGTAGAATCAACATTGTTAAAATGTCCATACAATGTCTTTTTTTTTTTTTTGAGACAGAGTCTCACTCTGCTGCCCAGGCTAGAGTGAGTGCCATGGCGTCAGCCTAGCTCACAGCAACCTCAAACTCCTGGGCTCAAGCAATCCTTCTGCTTCGGCCTCCCGAGTAGCTGGGACTACAGGCATGCGCCACCATGCCCGGCTAATTTTTTTCTATATATTTTTAATTGTCCAATTAATTTCTTTCTATTCATAGTAGAGACGAGGTCTCACTCTTGCTCAGGCTGGTTTCGAACTCCTGACCTTAAGCAATCCACCCGCCTCGGCCTCCCAGAGTGCTAGGATTACAGGCGTGAGCCACCGCGCCCAGCCACAATGTCTTAACACACACAAAAAAACCTGCTCTCCTTTTGTGTCTCCAATTTTATTTATTTAGTTCGTTGGTGTTTTTCTCTTATATAGTCTAGCTAAAGGTTTGTCAATTTTGTTTATCTTTTCAAAAAAACATTTTTTATTTCCATTTTTTTTTGCATTTTTGTCTCTTTCATTTATTTCTGCTCTGATTTTTATAATTTTTTCCTTCTACCAATTTTGGGATTGCTTTGTTCTCGCTAGTTCTTTGAGATTGACCATTAAATTGTTTATCTGAAGTCTTTCTACTTTTTAGATGTAGGTATTTATTGCTACAAGCTTCCTTCAGAATTGCTCTTACTGTATCCTACTGTTTTTGTTATGTTTTAATTTTAATTTGACCCAGGGAATTTTTAAATTTTCTTTTTAATTTCTTTATTGACTCATTCATTGTTCAGGAAAATGTTATTCAATTTCTATGAATTTGTACACTTTCAAATGTTCCTTCCATTATTGATTTCTGGTTTTGTTCCATTGTGGATACTTGATATGATTTTTATTTTTAAACATTTTAAGATTTGTTTTTGAACTTACATATAGTGTATCTTGAAGAATGTTCTATATGCTGTCGAGAAAAACATATATTCTGAAACTGTTAGATGGAATGTTCTGTAAATATTGGTTACATTTATTTGCTCTAGATTGCTGTTTAATGCTAATGTTTCTCTGTTGATTTTATGTCTAGGTAATTTGTCCATTGCTGAAAGTGGAATGTTGAAGTCCCCTACTATTATTGTATTGCAGTAAATCTCTCCCTTTAGGTCTATTGATATTTGTTGTATATATTTGGGTGTTCCAGTGTTGGGTGAATACATATTTACAGTTGTTATAGCCTCTTGCTGTATTGACTCTTTTATCACTGTGAAATGGCCTTCTTCTTTTCTTACGATTCTTGACTTAATGTATATTTCATCTGGTATAAGTATAGCTACTCCTGCTCTTTTTTGTTTCTAATTGTATGGAATATCTTTTTCCACCTCTTCACTCTCAGTCTGTTTGTGTCTTTATACATGGAGTAAATGTCTTGGAGTCAGTATATGGTTTGGTCATGTTTTTTTTACCCATTCAGCCACTCTGGGTATTTTAATTGGAGAATTTATTCCATTTACATTCAAGATTATTATTGATAAACTTTAACTATATCCATTTTGTTACTTATTTTCTGGTTGTTTTGTAGATCTTTTCTTACTTTTGTCCTCTCTTACTGTCTTCCTTTGTGGTTCAGTGATATTTTCTAGTAGTACATTTTGATTTGGTGCTATATATTTTTAGTGTATCTATTATAAGTAGGTTGTTGCTTTGTGCTTTCCATGAGGCTTACAAAAATCATTTTATAGTGATAGCAGGTTATTTTAAATCGATAATGACTTAAACTTGATTGCAAAGAAAAGTTACAAAAACAAACTCTACACTTTAACACCATTCCCCTCCTTTTGACTACCCATGTTTCAGGTTACATCTTTTTATATTGCGTATCTCTTAACCAATTGTTGTGGTTTTTACTGATTTTAACAGCATTTTATTTAAGTTATTGTACCTAAGATATAAGTGGTTTATTTACTCTAATTACAGTATTAGAGTATTCTGGAATTTGTTTAGTGTTACCAGTTCTTTTTTAGTTTTTACCAGTGAATTTAATACCTTCAGATGTTCCTTCTTATCTGTAAGTGTCAATTTCTTTCAGATTGAAGAACCCCCTATAACATTTCTTGTGAGACAGATCTGGTGTTCATGAATTCCTCACTTTTGTCTGGAAAAATCTTTATATTTCCTTTATGTTTGAGGAATAACTTTGCTGGTTGCAGTATTCTTGGTTGGCTATATATTTTTTTTCTTCAGCAGTTTTAATATAGCCTCCTACTCTCTCTTGGCCTGCAGGGTTTCTGCTGAGAAATTTGCTGAGTCATATTGGGGCTCTAATGAATGTGATATATTTATTTTCTCTTGGTGGTTTGAGTATTATTTGTTTGTCTTCGATTTCTGCTAATTTGATTATGATATGCCTTGAGGATTTTTGCTTTGTATTGAATTTGATTGGTGACCTCTGAGATTTCTGTATCTGGATGGTGACATCTTCCTCTAGATTTGAGAAAATTTTAGCTATTATTCTCTGGAGAATGCTTTCTAGGCCTTATTCCCTCTCATTTCCTTTAAGAATTCCTATCATGGGGAAGTCGGTTTGTTTGATGGTGCCCCATAATTCTCATAGGACTTCTTCACTAATTTTTATTCTTTTTTCTTTTTGATCCTCTCAGTAATTTCATGTGCTTTATCTCCAAGCTTGCTACTTCTTTACTCTGTGTGATAAATCTGTCATTGAAATTTTCTAATGAGACTTTCAGTTTAGTTATTATATTCTTTATTTCTAGGAGTTCTATTTGTTTTTAAACGTCATTTTTATTTCTTTGTCAATATCTCTTTTTTGTTCCTAGGTTGTCTTCCAAATTTAGTTTTCTATCCATATTTTCTTGTAATTTCATGAACTCCTTTAGAGGATTATTATAAATTTTCTATCCAACATTTCATAGATATTTGATTCTCTGGGTCCATTGCTGGAGCTTTGTTAGTTTCTTTTGGTGGTGGTATATTTTTCTGTTTTCACAATTCTTTACACTGATGCCTACTCATTTGAGGAGGCAGCCACTTCTTCCACTTTTTGCAGGTGTTCTTTGATGGTGTTAGACCTTTACTAAGCATCTGAACTTAAATGCTGACCTATTGTTTCTTCCCATTATTGGGAGGACTTATAGTGAACACTAGAACTAAGTTACTGTCTGTCCACTGTGTCCTGATCTGGGGAACATTTATAGTGAATACTAGTATTAAATGTTTCTGTGGAACTATATTGCTGTCCTGCCATTTTTTCTCATTCTGGGTAAGACTTAAGTGAGCACTAGAACTTAGTCCTGACCGTTTAGTTGTTTACAGGCTAGAGAAAGCCTCCACAGAAGCACCTAGGCTTTGTGAAAAATCCTGCCAGAGATTCAGGCTTTACGATATATTGTGTCATTGTGTTCCCTGCAGCATTATGGCTTAATCTAGTTTCTTTGACATGGCATCCTTGTTGATCAGAGCTCAAAACAGCCACCAAGATCTGCATTCCAGTCACTATTATCAGCTTTCTGTTCTTTGTCCCCAATTCACCCAAGGTGGTTCAGCCTTCCTGGCACTCCCAATGGTTTCTGCAGGATGGGATCAGAGTGAACCTCCCATGAAGATTACTAGACCAGTGAGGAGATCAAATGTCCACCTCCAATTCCCTCTTGTCACTTTGGAAACCTTGGGCCTAGGGAAATTCTTTGTGAGTGGTATTATGCTAGCTTGTGGGATGGGATAGCACAGTTTGAAATGACCATGGTTTCTGTCAATTCTGTGGGCCCAGGGGGTTTCTCTGTTTCTCTTTTGAGTTCTGCTGAACTCAGGGTGTTATTCTTGTCTTTGAATAATTTCTAGTTGTACTTTGTGGGGGGAGTGATCCTGAGGAAATTCTATTCCACCATTTTGCTGACATTCCTCCCAACTTCTTATTACTACCACATTTGCAATTAGGTTTCAACATATACATGAGGGGAGAGACACAATCATTTAGATCATAGCAAATTTTTATCATGACAATGATAAAAAGAGAAGATATAAATTGCTGAAATTAAGAATGCAACAAAGAATAACACATATCTTTCAGCTATTAATATTAAAATAAAATGCTATAAATAACTTTATGGTTATAAATTTGGTAACTTAGGAGAACTGAATCAATTTCTTAAAAATGATAAACTACCAAAACTCAGCCAAGATGAATTAGATAATCTGAGTAGTCTTATAACCATTAAAGAAATTGAATCTATAATTTAAAAGCTCCAGAAAGAGAAATATCCAGGCAAAGATGGTTTTACTAGAGACTTTTACAAAACATTTAAATAAGAATACCAATTTTACACAATCTCTTTCAGAAAACAAAAGAGGAGGAAACACTTTCAAACTCAATCCAAACTCATTTTGTGCGACCAGTATTACTCTGCTACCAAAACCAGATAAGGACAATGCAAAAAAGGTAATCTCTAGACCAATAGCTCTCATGAACTTAGATGCAAAGAGCCTCAACAAAACATTAAAACAAACCAAATCCAACAATGCATAAGAAAATATGCTATCACCAAACGGGATTTATTTCAGGTATATAAGGCTTGCTCAATATTATAAAATCAGTCAATGCAATCCACTATATCAACAGGCTAAATAAGAATAATCACATTAATTGACACAGAAAATCTTTTGAAAAAATTCAACCCACATATATGACAAAAACTCTCAGCAGTTTAGGATTGGGGGAATAACCTGAACTTGATAAAGAACATCTAAAAAACAATCTATAGCTAACATCATACTTAATGGTAAAAAAATAACTTTTTTCCCTAAGATCAGGAACAAGGCAATAATTACTACTATGTTTCTAACCTTTTGACAATACTGCCTTGATTACTGTAGCTTTATGGTAAATTTTGAAACCTTTAGATTTTCTTTTATTTTTCTAATTGTTCTTGCCTGTTTGCTTCTTCAGGTAAGCTTTAAAATAATCATGTCAGTTCTTTGTAGGTCTGGTAAAATTCGGGTGTGAAACCATCTGATCCGGGACTTTTCTTTTTAGGAAGGTATTTTTAATGCTGTTCCAATTTCAGTACTTACTATCGGTCTGTTCAGGAATTCTATCTTTTCCTGATTGAGTGCAAGGAGGCTGTGTGTTTCTAAGAATTTGTCCATTTCCTCCATATTTTGCAGTTTATGTGCATAGAGGTTTTTATAGTATTCATAGATGATATTTTGTATTTCTGTGACATCAGTTATAATTTCTCCTTTTTCATTCCTGATGGAGCTTATTAAAGTTATTTTTATCTGCTTCTTGTTAATCTAGTCAGAGCTACGACAATTTTGTTTATTTTTCAAAGAACCAACTTTTTAATTAATTTTCTGTATAATTTTTTGTTATCAATTTCATTTAGTTCTGCTCTGATCTTTGTTATTTCTTTTATTCTGCTGGGTTTGTGGTCAGTTTCTCATCATTTTCCAGTTCATTGCAATAATTCATTAGATTGTTTATTTATGATCTTTCTGTATTTTGGATGTAGGAATTTATGGATATAAATTTTCCTCTCAGGACTGCTTTATCTGTGTCCCACAGATTTTGAAAACTTGTGTGCCTATCCGGCAGAAATTTTTCCACAACATCAATAAGGAAATATTCCTCCCCAACACATTTTATGAAGCCAAAATCAGCCTGATGCCAAAACCAGGAAAACATGCAACAAAAGAAGAAAACTACAGACCAATATCCCGTATGAATATAGACGCAAAAATTCTCAACAAAATCCTAGCAAAAAGAGTTCAGATGCTTATCAAAAAAATAGTCCATCGCCACAAAGTGTGCTTTATCCCAGAAATGCAAGGATGGTTCAACATACACAAATCTAAATATGTAATTCATCACATAAATAGAAGCAAAGACAAAGACCATATGATACTCTCAATAGACGCAGAAAAAGCATTTGACAAAATTCAACATTCTTTTATGGTAAGAATGCTTAACACAATAGTCATAGATGGGGCTTACCTAAAAATGATACAATCCATATATGACAAACCCATAGCCAGCATCATACTGAATGGGGAAAAATTGAAAGTTTTCCTACTTAGAAGGTTGCCCTCTATCATTACTTACATTCAACATAGTGCTGTAAGTCCTAGCCAGAGCAATCAGACAAGAGAAGCAAATCAAGGGCATCCAAATGGGAGCAGAAGAGGTCAAATTATCTCTCTTTGCTGACTATATGATCTTATATCTAGAAAACCCCAAAGATTCTGCCAAGAGACTACTGGAATTGACAAATAAATTCAGCAAAGTCTCAGCTTACAAAATTGATGTAGAGAAATCAGTAGCATTCCTGTACACCAGCAACAGTCAAATTGAGAACCAAATCAAAGACTAAAAACCCTTCACAATAACAGCAAAGCAAAAAAATAACTGGAAATATATTTAATTAAGGAGGTAAAAGACCTCTAAAGGGAGTACTATGAAACACTGAGGAAAGAAATAACAGAGGATATAAACAGGTGGAAAACCATACCATGCTCATGGGTCGGCAGAATCAACATTGTTAAAATGTCTATACTACCCAAAGTGATCTACCGATTCAATGCAATCCCTATTAAAATATCAACATCATTTTTTACAGATCTAGAAAAAATAATTCTATGCTTCATATGGAACCAGAGAAGCCCTGTATAGCAAAAGCAATCTTAATCAAAAAGAACAAATTGTGAGGCATCAATTTACCGGACTTCAGCCTATACTACAAGGCTATAGTAACTAAAACAGCATCGTATTGGCATAAAAACAGAGACATAGACCAATGGAACAGAGCTGAAAACCCAGATATAAAACAACCATCATATAGCCATCTAATCTTTGACATAGCACACAAAAACATACACTGGAGAAAAGAATCCTTATTCAATAAATGGTGTTGGAAAGACTGGATAGCCACATGTAGAAGATTCAAATAGGATCCACACTTTTCACCTCTCACAAAAATCAACTCATGGTGGGTGATAGACTTAAACCTAAGGCACGAAACTATAAGAATTATGAAGAAAATGTTTGTAAAAGTCTTATAGACATTGGCCTAGGCAAAGAATTTATGAAAAAGACCCCAAAGGCAATCACAGCAACAACAAAAATAAATAGGACCTGATTAAACTAAAAAGTTTCTGTACAGCCAAGGAAATTATCATAAGAGCAAACAGACAACCTACAGGATGGGAGAAAATAGTTGCATGTTACATGTCTGATAAAGGGCTGACAACTAGAATCTATATGGAAAATCAGCAAGAAAAAATCAAACAACCCTCTCAAAAAATGGGCAAACACTCCACAATGTATACACATTTCAAACAACATGTTGTACACTGTAAATAGATGCAATTTGTCAATTTAAATAAATAAATGTTTTAAAAATAAATAAAATTCCAGAAAAAAGAAAAAAAAGGTGGGCAAATGACATGAACAGAAATTTTTCAAAAGAAGATAGACTAACGGCTAACAAACATATGAAAAAAATGCTCAACATCTCTAATCATCATGGAAATGCAAATCAAAACCACAATGAGATATCACTTATCTCCAGTGAGAATGATCTTTATCAAAAAGTCCCAAAACAATAAATGTTGGCATGGATGTGGAGAGATAGGAACACTCTTACACTGCTGGTGGGACTGCAAACTAGTACAACCTCTATGTAACGCAATATGGAGATACTTCAAAGAGCTACAAGTAGAACTACCATTTGATCCAGCAATCCCATTACTGCGCATCTACCCAAAAGAACAAAAGACATTCTACAAAAAAGACATCTGCACTCGAATGTTTATAACAGCACAATTCACACTTGCAAAGATGTGGAAACAACCCAAGTGCCCATCAATACATGAGTGGATTAATGAAATGTGGTATATGTATACCATGGAGTTCTACTTGGCCACAAAAAAACAGTGGTGATCTGTCACCTCTTGTATTATCCTGGATAGAGCTGGAACCCATTCTACTAAGTGAAGTATCCCAAGAATGGAAAAATAAGGACCACATGTACTCACCATCAAATTGGTATTAACTGAGCCACACTTAAGTGCACACATAGTAATAGCATTCCTTGCGTGTTGGGCAGATGGGAGCGGGGAGGTGCAGATGGGTATATACACACCTAATGAGTGTGGTGTTGTGCACTGTCTGGGGGATGGACACCCTTGAAGCTCTGACTTGGGGCAAAGGGAATATATGTAATCTAAACATTTGTACCCCTGTAACATGCTGAACTAAAAAAAAAAAAATAAAATAATTGCATCAATTTACAAAGATAGGAAGTTTGAATGAGATTGTATTAAACCTTTAAAGAAATTTGATAAAAAGAACAATCTCTGAAGTATTTACTTTTCTCTATCAGCAATATGGCTTATTGCTCCATTTTTCAAATGTTTTCTCTTGTACAGTAAATGTTCAGTCTTATTCACAGAGGTTCTTCATTTTCTTGTTAGAGCTGTGCCTTTTAGATTTTATGGTATTTGATACTATTATTGATTTAATCTTTTAACTTCAATAGTATTTTCTGGTATGTATGCAAGTGATTTATCTCTGTGTATTTATCTTTATCCTGACATTTTATGGAATTCTTTAATTCCAAAAGGTTCTCAGTTGACTTTCTTAGACTGTTAAGTACATATCTGCAGATAACAGTTATTCCCTACCTTTTTGAAAATTTTGCCTGTTATTTTGGATGTCAACCTTATTACGCTGTTATATTGACCAGAACTTTCACAAGACTGGAGCATAAGGCTACCAGAAACTGCAAGAGATGGTGTAGAATGGACAGCTCAGAGGTATTCCACATAAGGAACTGGGGTACTTACATTACAACTCCTTTTCATCATATAGAGGCCTATATCCTGTGTGGTGAGAGTCAGGAGGACTCCAGGGCACTTGAAGCCTGTTCCAAAGGTATACAAAGCAGTCTCTGAAGACCCAAGAAATTTCTGAGCAAAGAAATTCAGGTGTTGGAAGTTGGAAATTCAGCACTATGAGGCCTTGAAGGAATATAGTAAGACCCTAGCAACATCTACTTGAGGAGCTTTCTTTTCTCATTTTCCTACGTTCTTCTCTCTCCTCACAAATTCTAGCTGCTTCCCACTCCCCTAACACCTCCACCACACACATACTTGTTTGGAGGTCATTGTGATTAGGTACCAAATAAAGAGAAAGATGTGATTCTCCAGAATTTGAGAGCATCTGACTATTCCTGAGTTTCTAAGGCAGAGAAGTCACTGCCATTCCCATTGATGCTGAATCAGTCCTAGGCAACATGTTTTCCTATAAAATAAACCATTTTATTTGAGCAAAACATACAAACAACAAACAAATGGCTCTACAGGAAAGAGGCTGGCATTGTCAGCAACGGTGAGAGTGATTTGGAGCACAACCTTTCTCTGCAGTGGTGATGCCAGGCTTCAGAAAACTGGACTGACCTGCAGGGCCTGCCAGGTACTTGGATCTGGGAGTAGCAACTTCAGGGACTGATTAATGAATGTCTCTTCCCAACCACGGCAGTATTTCTCATGTCCTTGAGAAGCAATAGGATGAGGACTTCTTAAATTTCTTCCCTTCCAACTGTTTTAGATTCTCCCTCTATAATAATTATTAAAATCAAAATAAAACTTCCTTCTCTTTAAATGGATGATGTTTCTATATTAGGTTTTGTTAATCTCCTATCTCGCAAATTCTGGTGTCCTTATCAATGTACTTCCTAATCATAAAATCCATTTAAATAATCTCCTGTCTTTGTGAATGATTCTTCTCATCTGCAGTCTTTATCAGGGTGTCCTTTAAATCAGAATCCACTTAATAAAATTTGTAATGTTATGTTAACTTGGAAAGGTTTTACTGTAGCATATGGTGTTGACAAAAGAGCCCTGAAGAAGGGAATATTAAAGAAGTAAAATGTTTGCTATTAGATTGGCAGTCACTTAGAATTGTATTCGTTATTATTGCTATTGAAATTTTAAACTAATATTTATTGAACATAATATTAGTGAATGTAATGACATTGGGCATATGAATACAGCCTAGGATTTAGAGCTGCAGGAATTTGTTTAGTATAAATAACAGTAAGAGAGATGACAATAAGGTATGAAGCCTCAAGTAATATAAATACTTCTTCAAATACTTTTGAATGAAGCCAAATGTACTTTGCTCTCAAACTTAAATAACTTAAAAATAAATAAAATCCTTTTGAAAGCAAAAAGCACACCATTTGCATTAGTCCCAATGAATAGCCAGAATGTTACAGCTTATGATAAAATGTTAATTAGCCATTGCAGAGATTAGCACTGCTAGTGTCCTTTGGAACTGGAACATTGAGTATGGCCAATTTCATTACTAATAGAGAAAACAAAGCCTCCAGTTGAATTACTTTTCTTTTCTCTTTCAAACCCTTGATAAGTAACATAACACATGGCTCAAAAATATGATGTAAATATTGTTTACCTCAGGTAGAAGGTGAAGCTTAATCCAGATCTATAAATCCAGATAGTATAAATTAAGTAAAATTAGATTATAAAATTGGTGTTTTGTTTTTACTTTCTTTTCTGAGCTTCTATCTGCACCTTATTTCTAGTCAACCATCTATGGATGAATATAGCAAGTTGAATATAGATGGCACATTAATGCATATACCTGTACAGAAATGAAGTAACTCAGAGAAGGTGATCATTTTACATTTATACTAAATTTCTACTGGTGGAGTTTACCACTGGTATTGAAATTTGGGAGTGTGGCAAACAAAGGTTTGTTTTAAACCAGTGGCTGCTTTGGAAAAAAATTACTTTGGAATTCAGTAAGGGCTATAGAATTCATACAAAGGAATAGGAGTTGGATTATAAAATGATGAGACACATTTTTATATATGTTTACTTTATTTTCATTTCTAGGGTAGTTGTAGAATTTATTATAAGTTAAAGGTTCGGTGAAGAGTAAGAAGTTGTGTACTTGACTAGTACTGAAGTGTTTTTTAAAATCTGTTTCTGAATGACAGCTAGGGGCATGAAGGATTGTAGATAAGAATAGAGAAGAGAAAAACATTCACATGCTAGTTCCCAAGGAGAAAACCCAATGTTTATAAAAGACAAAAATAAAAATAAAACACAATATCTCATTCAAGAATCCTTAGTCATGGAATGAAGAGTCTTTTATAGGGGAAATAGACAAGCACAAGTGTTTAGAATGTTGTACAAATGTACTCCCTCTGAAAAGGGCCTTTATTTGAAGGTGAGGTACCAAAGATGATACTGTAAAACCTGCTTCTTTGAGACTATAAAGACAAGGAAACTTCTAGAAAGATTTTCATCTAAAACAGATTGTTTTATTATTTAAATAAATTTTCTAGATGAAAAATAAATAGAAAATTTTTGTCACCTAGAAAATTTATTTATTTATTTTTGAACCTGAATCAACAAATCAACAAAATGTCTCAAGTTCTTCTTTGATCTTACTCCCTAAACAATACAAAATGGCTTTAAGGCACCAAGGAGGACTATGGGGGCAACTATAGCCTAAGGAAGATCAGGACATGCAAATGACCAGAAAATAATTCAGGAAACATGGAACAACAGGAGTCATTGTATGCCCACCACCAACTTCAAGTAGTTTTCTATAATTTAGTGAAGAGATAGTGATTTGAGATTTAAATCCTTGATGTCCATTGTTAAATCTAGCTATATTACATGATTTTTAAATTATATCAATGTTTATATACATGTCTTTTGTTCCACAGTTAACAAATTGGACTTTTTTACCTTGTTAGAATTTCCAACCTAAGCAAAAGAACTATAAAGCTTGCAAATTCAACTCTAGGAGCTAATGGAGACTATTAAAATCTACTTCTATTATGTAAAATTTTTGCAATCTGGTTCTTACTCTCATTATAAGGACTTTTATTCATTTAAAAATCAATAGTGTTCCACTTCTTAATCATTTTGAGATCAATATTAAATAACCAAAGCAGCTCTTAAAAAGGCGATTTAGCAATAAATTTTCAGCTAAACTAGAATTGGAGTAAATTGATTATATTCAAGTCTCAGCAATCTTCCCCACTATGTTTTATGATGTTAAATCATTGCTATTATATTTAACATTACATAGGATGACAGGACAAGGTAACAAATGTCTCCTACAGCTTTTATGAAAGCCAAAAGAGGAGGGTTTTATAGTAAATACACACTTGAAAAACTTATTGCTGTAAATTGCAGAAGGGCTAAATTATTTGGGAGAAGATTAACCCCGTTAATAATTCATTCTGACTCTATAGGCAGCAGTAAAGATTCTGTGGAACCAGTTAATAGCATTGACAGTCATTGTGCTATTGAGAGTAACAAAATAGAAACATGCAGCATGATATTCTTCCACTGTGAGACAAAGTGGTAAATAAAATTATATAGGTATAGGGTTTGTTAACCACTAAGAATTTACCAATAATTCTGTATCTTTTTGGTTTGCATAGTGTTTGGTCTCTAGACACTCAGAAGCCCAATCAAATTTATATGTTCTATTTCATGGCATTTATCACAATTATAATTAAAAAGTGGATTATCTAATTGGTAGCTTATTGTCTGTCTCTCCCAATAGAACCTAAGTTCCATGAGAACATGAGAAAATGATCCATGTATGTCATAATTACCAATGTATCCTTTCTAGTACTATGTCCTGCACATAAAAAACACTGTATACTATTCACTGAAAAAATGCAGAAATTGTGTACATGAGTCATTATTTAATAGAAATATAAAATTATATCAATTTATAAAGAATCTGTGAAAAAGTACACTTACAACATTAAGCAAAATAATAGAGCCTGATTCCTCAGTTATTTTTTTGCAATTGGTCTCTCAAGACTCACTGCTGTCAAAAGGTAGATTCTGTAATTACTTCAGGTGCTGAAACACCTTGACCCTTCAGAAAATACAGAGCAGCAGCATACCCTTCATTCAGAAATAGGCTCTGGGAAAGAGTTTCCCCTTGGTTTTGAGAGGTTGTGACTTGAAGCATAGAAGAGTTAATACACCAAGGCACATTCAAGAACCACTGCCACCATATTAATTTGCACCATCTCGTACTCAAAATAGACACTAAGATAAGGACCTGGGTGCATATATTTTGTCTGAGAGGTGACCCAAGGCCACATAAGTGAGAAAGTCAGGAAAGCAAGACAGGGAGGAGAAAAGCTAATAGAGGGTGCATAAAGAACAGGCCCTTCTGCTATCTTTTTAAAAATTTTTTATTAATTTTAATTTGAAAAGTTTTCTCTTACATAAAGCAACAGATATATGGGTGATTCAGAAAATTTTTTTTAAAATCAGAATATTAGGGGGTACAAATATTTTGGTTACATGTAACGCGTTTCCCTTGCCCAAGCCAGGACTATAAGCGTGCCCTTCCACCATACAGTGCACTCCGCTTCCATTAGTTGTGGGTTTACCCCATCCCCCACCTGACCAGCACCCAATGTGTATTGCCATCACATGAGCACGTTAGTGTTGATCAGTTAGTACCTATTTGATGGCAAGTATATGTGGTGCATGTTTTTGCATCCTTGCAATACCTCAAAGGATGGGCTCAATCTCTATCCAGGATAATATAGGAGGTGCTAGATCACCATTGTTTTTTGTAGTTGAGTAGTATTCCATAGTTTACATATACCACATTTTATTAATCCACTCATGTACTGATGGGCACTTGGGTTGTTTCCACATCTTTGCAATTGTGAATTGTGCTGCTATAAACATTCAAGTGCAGATGTCTCTATTATAGAATGTCTTTTTTTCCTTTGAGTAGATAATGGACTTTTTCATAAAGGCTATTCTCACTGGAGTTAGGTGTTATCTCATTGTCGTTTTGATTTGCATTTTCCTAATGATTAGAGATGTTGCACACTTTTGTATATGTTTGTTGGCCATTAGTCTGTCTTCTTTTGAAAAGTTTCTGTTCATGTCCTTTGCCCATTCATTGATGGGATTGTTTGATTTTTTTTGTTGATTTTCTTAAGTTCTACATATATATTCTTGTTATCAGCCCTTTATCAGATGTGTAAAAAGCAAATATTTTCTCCCATTCCGTAGGTTGTCTATTTGCTCTAATGATAGTTTCCTTGGCTGTGCAGAAGCTTTTTAATTTGATCAGGTCCCATTTATTTATTTTTGTTGTTGCTGTGATTGCCTTTGGGGTCCTCTTCATAAATTCTTTGCCTAGGCCAATGTCTATGAGAGTTTTTCCAACATTTTCTTCTAGAATTCTTATAATTTCATGCCTTAGATTTAAGTCTGTTATTCACCGTGAGTTGATTTTTGTGAGAGGTGAGTGATGGGGATCCAGTTTCAATCTTCTGCATGTGGATATCTAGTTTTCCCAGCACCACTTATTGAATAGAGATTCTTTTCCCCAGTATATACTTTTGTCTGCTTTGTCAAAGATTAGATGATAATATGAGGATGGTTTCATATCTGGAATCTCTGTCCTATTCCAAAGGCCTATACCTTTGTTCTTGTGCTAATACCATGCTCTTTTGGTTACTATAGCCTTGTAATAAAGTTTGAATTCTGGCAGATTGAAGTCTCCCAATTTGTTCTTTTTTTAAAAGATTACTTTGGCTGTACGACGTCTTCTCTGGTTCCAGACAAAGCGTAGAATCATTTTTTCTAAATTTGTATAGAATGATGATATTTTGATAGAGATTGCATTAATTCTGTAGATCTCTTTAGGTAGTATGGACATTTTAACAATATTGATTCTACCATTCCATGAGCATGGTAGGGATTTCCATCTGTGCCCATCATCTACAATTTCTTGTCTCAGTGTTTTGTAGTTCTCCCTATATATGTCTCTCACCTCCTTCATTAAATATATTCCTAAATATTTAATTTTCTTTGATGCTATTGTGAAAGGTGTTGCATCTTTGATTTGATTTTGGCTTGACTGTTATTGGTATATATGAATGCCACTGATTTGTGTGCATTAATTTTGTAAACTGAAACTTTCATTTATCAATTCCAGGAGTCTCTTGGTTGAATCCTTGGGAGTTTGTAAGTATAATAGCATATCGTCAGCAAAGAGTGAAGAGTTTGTCCTCTTCTGCCCCCATTCAGACACCTTTAATTTATTTCTCTTGTCTGATTGTTCTGGCAAGGACTTCAAGCACTATGTTCAATAGAAGTGGAGATAGTGGGCAACCTTGTCTGGTTCCAGTTCTAAGTGGGAATGCTTTCAATTTTCCCCATTGAATAGGATATTGGCTGTGGGTTTATCATATATGGCCTTAACAATTTTAAGGAATGTCCCATCTATGCCTATTTTGTTAAGCGTTTTTATCATAGAAGTGTGCTGGATTTTGTCAAGTACTCCTCTGCATTTTTGTTCTATTTGGGCCCTCAGTGGATTGGATGATGCCTGCCCAAATTGATGAAGGTGATATTCTTTACTGGGCCTACATATTCAAATACTAATCTCTTCCTGAAATGCCCTCAGAAACACATCCAGAAATAACGTTTCATAGCTACCTTGGTATCCTTTAGCCCAGTCAAGTTGACACATAAAATTAGCCATCACAGGAATGCTCAGGGAAACTATATGAAATACTCTCTGGAATCTTCCTACAGAGGGATGAGAAGGCTAAGGCATTTTGTATACTAACTCTGATCCCCTATTGTTCAAAGGTTGTCCTAAGGAGGGTTAACTCTCTGCAACATCCTATTGCATCCATGAATACCTAAGCAAGCTCCCATGGCACAAGAGGAAGCTCTCAAGCAGAGGAGCAGGAAGCCATAGGTGCTTGATGTGGGATCCATGCACAGGAACAGCTGCAGATGAACTTATAGGTGGGTCAAAGGGCTATCTGGCAGGGCAACAACGACATCTGTTCTACCATTTCATTGTGTTTTATGCTTTCATATTTACAAAGCTCTTCTTCATGTTAGTTATAATTTAATTCTTACAAATACTCCTATATTGTTGGAATTTTTTCTAATATTCTTTATTCATTTTTTATTTAAAGACGTTGACATTTTAGGGAAGTGAAGTTCCCTTCTTCAGGCAATATGCAGCTCAGCCAGGTCTCAATCCTGGTCTTCTGACTTCAAAGCCCATACGCTTTGCCCCAGTTACACCACCTCAGGAAAGATAAGTTGGTTGGCTTCTAAATAAACGATGATACTAGTCTGCTCCAGCTGAAAAGAATTCTGTTAGATAGAACCCACCAGACTGGTTTGTTCAGTGAGGCACAATAAAATTGCTCAACTTTTCTAACAGAAAAGAAATGGTTTTTTGGGCGGAAAGTCATTTGAGGAGAAATAAAGTGTCATTAACCAACCTGTTCAATAACACCAAGGAAATTCTAGCAGATGGTCATGTTCCCTGGAAACAAATATACATTTACAGTCTCTTTTTCTTCAATCATCTGGAAACACCCACAAGACAAGCATAAGGAAGCTGTACTGTGTTTAGTTATATCTAACTTTTATCTCCAGGAAGTTGAATTATTTCTTATTTGGGTCAGACTAATAAATTAGTGTTTTAGTCTGCATACTATAACTGCTGATATTTGCCTAAGACAAATACAGTTATGTATCATTGATTTTGGAAAGCTTGCAGAAATCCATATACCAAATAGGTAAAATTTGCACAAAGATTTTCACATTATTTTTCATAGGTGACACATTTTCCTAAAAGATTTCAGGACTGAAGTAAACTATTTTGTTTTTTCTACCGTATGATATGGACACCAGGATTGCTTCATCTAAGGTCTTTTCAAGATTAAGACTTCAGGCCAGGAGCCGCGGCTCATGTCTGTAATCCTAGCACTCTGGGAGGCCGAGGTAGGTGGATTGTTTGAGCTCAGGAGTTCTAAATCAGCCTGAGCAAGAGTGAGACCCCATCTCTACTAAAAATACGAAGAAATTAATTGGCCAACTAAAAATACATAGAAAAAATTAGCCAGGCATGGTGGCACATGCCTATAGTCCCAGCTACTCGGGAGGCTGAGGCAGGAGGATCGCTTGAGCACAGGAGTTTGAGGTTGCTGTGAGCCAGGCTGACACCATGGCACTCTAGCCTGGGCAACAGAGTAAGACGCTGTCTTAAAAAAAAAAAAAAAGGATTATATGAGAATAGTATGAACAACCAACAAATTAGATAATCTAGATGAAATGGTCAAATTCCTAAAATCAAACAAACTATCAAAACTGACTCATGAAAATAGACAATCTAAACAGACCTATAACAAGTAAAGCGACTGATAAATCAGTAATGAAAAGACTTTCAGGAAAAAAAAAACAAAAACAAAAAACCTAGGACTAGATAACTTGACTTGTGATTTCTACCATTTTCTAAAAAAGAGATGGGGTCTCGCTATGTTGCCCAGACTGGACTCAAACTCCTGGGCTCAAGCCATCTTCCCACCTCAGCCTTCCAAAAGTAGCTGGGACTATAGGAGTGTGCCACCAAGTCTAGCTTCTACCAAATATTTGAAGAAGAATTAATTCATTCTATGAGGCCATTATTACCGTCATACCAAAGCCAAAGATACCACAAGAAAAGAAATTACAGATCAATGTCTCTTATGAATCTAGCAGCTTGCTAAAAGGATTACACACCATAACCAAGTGGAATTTAGTCTAGAAATGTAAGGATGGTTCAACATACAAAAATCAATCAATGTAATATATCACTTTACTAACATGAAGGAAAAAACACAATCATCTCAATAGATACAGAAAAACATTTGACAAAATCCAACACCCATTTCTGATTAAAAAAAACACTCAACAAAGTAGGAACAAAATTTCCTCAAACTAAAACTATACCTATTCACAAATGAAATGATCTTAACTGGAGAGAATCAACAAAAAACTATTAGAATAAATAAACAAGTTCAGTAAAGTTTCAGAATACAAGATCAATATATTAAAATTAGTTGTATTTGCAAACACTAAGAATGAGCATTCTGGCCGGGCGCAGTGGCTCACGCCTGTAATCCTAGCACTCTGGGAGGCTGAGGTGGGTGGATTGCTCAACGTCAGGAGTTCAAAACCAGCCTGAGCAAGAGTGAGACCCTGTCTCTACTAAAAATAGAAAGAAATTAATTGGCCAACTAAAAATATATAGAAAAAATTAGCCGGGCAT
>CAUYRT010102478.1:0-22048 GCA_963574885.1 Lepilemur ruficaudatus
AAAAATCAGTTGTCCAACATCTGTCATATGAATAGGCATAAATGTTTTTACGTAAAAACACTCCAACCCCACCATTGGCTGTCAGGTATGGTCTTCTTTTAATCATTCCTTCTCTACTTGAGTATATAGTTTCTGCTCTACGGACTTTCTCCTCAACATATGCTATGCTCAGACCTCTCACTACACACACACACACACACACACACACTCCATATGTAAATACACACACACAAATGACCCTGTTATAATACTATGATCAACTTCTACTTATCATCTGTTCTCTTTCCTCCTAATTTCTCTTCCTAGTTTCCACAATATGAAATATACACCTCTGCTTTTATCATAATCCACTGCTATTTGCCTTCTTCTCTTCTAGCTTTACTGAATCTATTCCTCTAAGCTCACAAATGATTATGAAATATTCAAATTCAAGAAAGAGTCCCTAGGCAGGCCTTACTGAACTTAGCATTGGATAGTCTTAAACCATGTTGTTCAAACCCTTCTTGTTCTCCAAAAATTATGTTTTCCATTAATAATCAAAAGACTATTTCCACTTAGATTTTTATTTCTTTGACCATTACTTCTTAATCCACTTTCCTTATTATTCTATTTCCCACCCATCTATTTAAAATAATCTTAAATTTTCTGTCTTGTATCTTTCTTGTTCATAATTTGTTCTGAGTGAACTAATGCATAAGAATTTTTTCAGCTATGTTATCTAAATGAAAATCCAAAGATAAGAAGCAACAGCTGCTCCAGATGGGAAGGAATCAGTGAAAGAACTCCAGAAGTATGAAGAATCCAACCGAAAGGACACTCCCAAAAGGGAACACCAGCTCTCTAGCAATGGATACCAACCAAAATCACAATGTTGAAATGACATGACAGATGAAAAATTTTGAACATGGATTGTAAGAAAACTCAATGAAATGTAAGATAAAATGGAAACCCAACACAAAGAAACCACACCAAAAAATGAATTAAAAATTCAGTAGAGAAATTGAAATATTAAAAATAAATTGAAATAAAAAAATGAATGAAAAATTCAGTAAAGAAATTGAAATATTAAAGAAAAATCACACAGAACTTCTGGAAATGAAAACTTTATTCAATGAATTACAAAACTCAGTGGAGAGCCTCAAGAATAGGTTAGATTAAGCAGAAGAAAGAATCTTAGGGTTTGAAGATAACATCTTTCAATTAAACAAGTCAGTGACAGGGATAGAGAAGAGAAATAAGAGAAAAGAGCAAAGCCTACAAGATATGTGGGATTATATAAAAAGGCCTAACATAAGAATCAGAGATTCCTGAAGGCAAAGAAGAAAATAGACAAGGGTCGGATAACCTATTTGCAGAAATAATGGAGAAAAAATTCCCTGGCCTTGCTAGAAATTTAGATATCCAGGTATAAGAAGCTCAAAGGACTCCTGGGAGATTGATTGCAAACAGGAAGACACCATGACACATAGTCATCAGACTGGCCAAAATAAACACAAAAGAGGCACTCCTACAGGCTGTAAGGTGAAGGCAGCAGGTAACCTACAGAGGAAAACCCATCAGACTAACTACAGACTTCTCAACTGTGACCTTAAAAGCTAGAAGGGAGTGGAGCCCCATTCTTAGTGTTCACAAACAGAATAATGCCCAGTCTAGAATTTTGTACTCTGCAAAACTAAGTTTCTTATATGAAGGAGAAAGAAAGACCTTCTCAGACAAGCAAACACTGAGGGAATTCATCAAGACAAGACCTACCCTCTAGGAAGTACTCAGAACAGCATTACACATGGGTCAACACAATAGACACTCAGCAGTGTAAAATCATCCAAAAGTTAAAGGTCAAAATTTACATACCACAATGGCTCAAGAGAGAAAACAAAGCAACAAAGTTCAACTCAGCAGGATAAACATACATCCACCCCACCTTTCAAATGTGAATGGCTTGAACTGCCCACTGCAGAGACATAGGCTGGCCGGATGGAGAAATATACACAAGCCAAGTATCTGCTGTCTTCAGGAAACACATCTAATCCACAAGAATGCATTAAAACTCAAGGTGAAGAGATGGTAAACAATATTCCATGCAAATGGAAACCAAAATGAAGTTGGTACAACAGTTCTGATTTCAGATAAAACTTAGTCCCTCTGGTACCTACAGAGGGTCATATGATCAGATAGACCCAATGAGATGTGAGCAGAAGTCTACTTTGCATAGTTATGAAGAAAGAAATATTAGCTGTCACATTTCATTTGCCCTTTGACTTTTGTCCTCCTTCTCCGGATCATAGAAACAACATAGGTAGAGGAAGCCACCATCTGTGACTATCAGAAAGACAGACATGTGAAGAATGACAGAAAGGAAAGTATGTACTGATTCTGTGATGTTATCATACAGTCACTATAAAAGAACTGAATTGCCAGCCCTATCCCTTTACTTATTAAAGCCTGTTTAGTGGGGTTTCTGTTACAGTTTGCAGCAAAACACAATTCTAAGTGAAACATTTTTGCTAGTTGGAAAGGGAGCACTTTGAAGTCAGGGATTGTCTTCTATTCAGTGCTATATCCCAATGATTGTTTGGCACCAGATACACAGTAGATGGTATATATGAGTTTTTGACTAATTTAGTAAATGAATAATCGTCATCAAGACAGTTCTATTTTAAAAAAAGGTTCTTTGTGCTAAAATCAGGGCATTGAAATAAAATGTCTAAATCTCAGTGTGAATAGGCATATGAAAGCAAGAGGTTATCTACAGACTCAGAAACTTCTATCTCCTTATTTGGGTAAAATACATCTACAAATATGAGGAGAGAGTAATGAATTATTAGTTAGACTGTTGAGGTCAAGTCTACAATTTTCTTAACCTTCAATTATCCCGTTAGCCTAAGAAAACCAACATGAGACTACTGTTACTCAGTTCCAATTAACACAGCTAAATTGTTGACCCTTGTCATTTAAATTACAAACTATTAAATGGCAAGCACTAATTTTTCTCTTTAAATTCTGAATGTTTGAAAGATATCTGTGGGTTTTCTTTTTCCTTCAAAGCAAGTTTCACTTATCCATTTCTACTCAAAAGGAAATAGCTGCCCATCTGTCAATGGCTGAATACCCTTAAATATACTATGATAGACAGAATAATTCATAGAAGCTGCAGAAGAGCCATTTCAGATTTTTGGCCAATCATGGTCAGTCTGATTTTTGAGTAGACATTTCTTATCAGGTAGTAATAAGGTCTTGCATTCAAATTCAAGAATTCTCAGCATGAGTAAGCAGCTTGCTTAAAATTAAAATGAATAAAAATTCCCTTCTATTAGCTGGTATTTGGTCTGTGTCTCTATTTGCATGTGTTTGGGGGTAGTGATACTTACTTGCTTAATATGTAAAATAGAATAAATTCTATATTTTTTCTTTTTCCTTCACATCTCATCTAAAACTATCAAAAGCTATCAGTCTATGGCTTTTCCAGTCCATATGACTGCAGCAGTTTCTTTTCTGCTGATCACCTCATTATATGGATTCTACCCCCTAAACAAATTTTTAACAACTATGTATCTTTTCATTTTTCCAGGGGATGTGTTATATTTATTATATATCTGTTTTCTTGTTTTGTATCTGCCACTTTTTTGTAAGTTTCGTAAGTATAGGGACAAGTAATGATTTCAATGTATATTCATAACATATAGCATATACTATTGATCAGATAAATCAAATGAAAGAATTAAAGAGTACCACAGAAGTCACCTACCTCAAATGTTATTGTTTTTATTGGATTTTTAACCAGCAAGTTAATGAACATTTAATAGATTTAATAAATGATGACTTTTAAATTATCCTTAAGAGTCCTGAAACACTACAGTAATGGGGAAAACATACACGAATTTGTAATGCTCAAAAGGCAGATGATGATATTCAAATTAAACCTGTCCCTGAGTCTCACCATTCTATAATCCTCATTTTTATAAATCTGGTAATTTGCTAAATATGAATTAGAGAGAATTTGCTCTTAGCCCCACCCCAAAATGAAAGAATTTGAAAGAGTCAATGGAAACCTACAGGAAGGAATAATTAATGAAATGATTTAAGATCGAGGAGCAACTGAGAGAAAAAATTTGAATAGAGTAAGAGCATAACAGTTTCAGTGAGAGATTATTAAACTCTGATGATGTAAGTGTTGATGGAAATATAGAAGGCTCTAGAGAGAAAATAGCAAGAAGACAAGATCAAAAGCATTTGATGATTGTGTATGTGTGATGGTCAGTTAGAGAAACCATATAAAAATGAACGAAGGAGGAAACCTTTTATATTTCATAGTGGAGATATACATTAGGAGTAATCTATATAGATATGGCTATTAAACTTTTGAGAATTAAAGTTATAACCTCTGCATGTCTAGAAAATAAGTGTTCTGGTGATAGAGACTTAGGTATAATGATACTAAAGACAATAGACACAGAGGTGATAGCATTGGAATGAAGGGAGAAAGTTCAAGACACAAAAGGAAATCCAGAAGTTTGGATGACAGATGCAGAGGAGAAGGAGTTTCTGCATACAGATTGGGTTAAATACCCAATACTACGGAAAATATTTTTAGAATAGGAATGAGAAGAACCACGAGGGGCTCTGAACTGATGTGAAGAAACAAATTTCAGTGAACTCTGGAAATTAAAATTATACTGTGCTGATAAGAAAGTGTATGTGATGACAGAGCAAAAACAGTAAATATAGACTATGCTAAGTTGTTTGTTGCATGAAGGGAAGATATGACAAGGAGAAAGGGTCACGACAAATGTAATTGGCTTTAAAACCCACAGGCCTGCCCTGGTGTAAAATCTCAGTGTTTCAGCCTCCTCTGTGTATGGGACTGAGCCTGTTGATTTTGCTGAGCATTACTTTTTATAATGCCTGATTGGGATTATAACAATGCTTTTCTTGAAGAGTGGTTTCCGGTATTATTGTTGATACATGTAAAAACAAGGCATATCTAGAAAATCACAAACACTCTATGGATTTTTTATTATAATTACTGTTTCATTATTACACATATTATCTAACACATGGTAGATATTATAAATAGTACTCTTTAATGTTGTGTAAAATAATTGTTGATGGAGAGTTTTAGAATGAAGCAGTTTCAAGAAAATACATAAAGGACAAGCCAAGCGAGCACAAGAAGTAACAGCTGTAACAAAGATAAGGCTAATTAATAGAGCAACGTGGCTCGGTTGGAATAACCAGGTCAGATGCAGGAATTAGCATGGGACAAAGGAGAATACTATCTCACTCTGAAATTGGAGGGAAGAGTATAGAATAGGTTAAGAGGGTGAAACACTGTTATGAAGAAAAAAACAATTTGGAGGAATTAGTGCTGGATGGAGTTAGTCATTTCAGGGAACTAATCTGCTCATGCATTGTGTGGTGAGCCACGGGTGATAGCGCAGTTGAGAAGAGAAACAGTTTAGAACAGCATCTAGTTTAGAATGGCATAGAGTGATGTGGTAGAGTTTGAACAATGGAGGTGATTAAACTGTTTGGTCAGCGGGTTACATTTTACTCTCCATGTTGCCTTATTAATATAAACTTCCATACTTGCATACAGGGTACATTATAGGCCCTGAAATATGTGTGTGTGTATGTGTGTGTGTGTGTATAGTCTGTAAGAGAATCTATAAAGAGAGTAATGAACATTTCAAAGAGAGGTAAAAAATATTTTCTAGAATAGTCTGTCTTAAATTCTTGGCAATGATAACTATCAACTCTAAGACTAACAAAATTCAAGTATATATTAATTTCTCAGGGTAATACATATTAAAAAAAGTGTCTTTACATTATTCCAGAAGGAAGGGTGAAGGGTGATTAATAACTCTTTCAAGTGACCCAATACTGGGAAAATTTGACCTTTTTAATAATATAAAAAATAGACATATCACAAGAAACTGTCCTGAGAAAATATCATGAGTTGAGGAATAAACTGTCTCTGGTATTTCCCACATATATTGCCAATGAGAGTGAAAAAACATCTCAGCTCTGTGTTTTGGTTGAAATATTAAGAGAGAATTAGACCTTACACCCAAGGAAACCTATGAATCACCTTCCCTGAAAGGAGGAAGGGGCTGGGTTGAGCTTGGAAAAACAAATAAACTAACTAAATAAGCAGAATTGATAAGACATGGGGACATTCTCCTGCTTAGTTTACTTATACTTCACTTAACAACTTTAATTCATCTCTAAAACTCTAAGTAAAAACTTAAATGAAAAAAAAATTTCATCATAAAAATGGGAAAAATTGTGATGTGTTTCATCCTAATCCAAGATATCTAACCAATTTTATAGGCAGGTAAATATATCAAGTAAACAATGTAAATACATTAGTATAGGTAATAATACTTTGAAACTAAGTAAAGTTTCTAAATAACATGCAATATAAAGAGAATTTACTGTAGTCCCAAAGGAGGAAGAGAACATTTGATGGTGAGTGATGATAAACAAAAAAAGTATGTGAGCATGTCATTTGTTTTAAGGTGGTGAGAGATTTTTATGCAAGTATTCAATATCAGAATTGTTTAATGATAATTTTCTTTATCTTCAGACTTAGAGACTAGAAGATCTTAATTAGGAAATTTTTTTGGCATATCCAAAGAAAGAATGAAAGTTCTGAGTCAAAAATAATGTGTTGCAAGACATGAAAAATAGCACACATGCACAATTATCTAAAGAGTTACAGAAGATGCTATCTTTCCCTTCAATTGCATTTGAACTGTTATTCTTCTGTTTTATATTTTGTATCCTTGCTCACTCTTCATTTTTTCCTCATCCTATAAGGTAATTTAGACATTTTAATCAATAACCTTTGGTATATTTCTCTAGTTCTATCTACACACATTATAAAATTGTCTTAAGCATTTGTTGTGAGAGCAAAATTCTAATTTGTAAGGCATATCAAGTGAAAAGCCTCAGATAAGATATTATCTTATCTAATAATATGAAAGAATTGTTTATTTTCACACATATGGCTCAAATGAAATTCCCTTTCTGGAAGTTTAATTTAATCCTTGGTTTTCAAAAATTTGTATATAATGTAAATGCCTATGCAAGTATTTTGCCTTTTCTTTCAAATTGGGTGTCCATTTTTGTTTTCAATTATTTGGAGTTCTTCATGTATTTGAATTTATGTCCTTAAATTGGTATAACCGTTTTGGAAAAATAATTATCATTATCTACTAAATTTAAACACATATTTAACTTATGACCAGTAATTTCAACAGAAACACCTGAATGTCTACCAGCAGTAGAATGGATTGAAAAGCTCCATATTCATTGAATAGAATGCTAAGGAATGAATTACTAGTACACAAAATAACAGATAAATTTCACAGATATCATTTTAAGTGAGGTAAGACAGAAATAGAAAAGTAAATACTGTATGCTTCCATTTATATGAAGACCAAGATAGGCAATATTAATATATAGTCAGAGGGGTGAGACAGTGGTTTCTTTTATTCAGCATCAATTAAGAGGGGGAAGAAGTGATTTTTCTGAAATGCTAAAAATGTGCTAGATCTTCCATATATACAAGGACTGTCCAGAAAGTGGATAGCCAGTGGATAGCCATTGTTACTATAATAGGAACATATACATGGCTGGATACTTTCTGGATGGCCCTCTTATATTTGTGAATATATCATATTGAACAATTAAGATTACTATGTTTATAGTAACTTATAACTCGATATAGTTTTTTTTTACTTTTGTTGATATCAGTTAAACCATCACGTTTAATTCACAGCCTTTTGGAATGGTTCCTGATTTAGGCATTTCCTTGATTAAACACCAAGTAGGCACACACATGGATTCTAAAATATAAATATTCTTTCATGAGAGATGAAAAATGGCTGCCACTATTAAATATCTAAAAGATAAGAGTGCCTGTTTGCAAAGCTCACTTTCACATTTTAACAATAGTTGAACTAAATTATACAAAAACTATTCATAAAAATACTCAGTAAATATCAAATAAAGGTCTTAAAATTAAATAATTTTATTTTTTGAACAGTTAATATGCAATGCTCTATTATTTTGCTTAATAAACAATTTTATGCTAGAAATAAGCAGGCTTCTCTATTCACATTATCTTTATCCAAGAGCATTTAAATAAATATCATTGATTACATGCAAATTAGAGTTTGTAGATTCAGAGCTCAAAACTAAAGCTCTGAGGATATAATTAAAATGACCCATAATTGTGAATTCTCCTTACCAATGCCCCTAAGATAAGAAGCTCTTTCTCACATCAAAGTGAATTATTTTAATGATCATGGCCTGCATAGGAAAAATCTATTAAAAAGTTAACAATGTCGTAACTCCTTTGCTATTAAAAACAAAAACAAAACTTCTTTCTCCTGCTTCTTTGTACCTTAACCCTCTAGAGTTCTATAAAATCATGAACACAGAAGCTTGAGTCAGATGCATGACTAAGCTAAAATTTTGCAAAGTGTCCATATTTTACAAGATGGTGGGGTAGTCATCTGTAATGTTACTGCAAAGGATTTGAGAGAGTTCAAAATGCTCTGAGCTTAACATAAGCCATTTTTATACCTATTGCCCCAAATTTACCAAACCATTTAGATTAAAATTCTCAGCAGGGCCCTCTGTGAGGCACAGAGATCTATCTATAAGTACGTTATGGCCCCTTTTCTCTTCCTCTTCAGATACAATTCCAAAGTTTCACTTTTCTCTTTCAGTATAACATCTATTACTCCTAGCAAAAGGAAGCCTGGAACTAAGACTTTGGATTCTCAGTTTATGTCTACCATGAACTAACTTATAATTATTTTTTCCATGATCTCTCAGGATTTTCCTCTTGGAAATGGGGAAAGTATATGACCTATTTCCATAGAGAACCTATAACTAAAACAGCATGGCACTGGCACAAGAACAGAGACATAGATCAATGGAACAGACTGAGAAACGAGATATAAAACCAACCTCATATGGCCATCTAGTCTTCGACAATGCAGACAAAAACAAAAACTGGGGAAAAGAATCCTTATTCAATAAATGGTGCTGGAAAAACTGGATCCCACATGTAGGACACTGAGACAGGATGCACACCTTTCACCTCTCACAAAAATCAACTCACGGTGGATAACAGATCTAAACCTAAGGCATGAAACTATAAGAATTCTAAAAGAAAATGTCAGAAAAACTCTTAGAATAAACAAATTCAGTAAAGTTGCAAAATATTAGATTGACACACAGAAATTAGTAGCATTTCTTTAACATCTCTAATCATTAGGGAAATGCAAATCAAAACCACAATGAGATATCACTTATCTCCAGTGAGAATGGCCTTTATCAAAAAGTCCCAAAACAATAAATGTTGGCATGGATGTGGAGAGATAGGAAAACTTCTACACTGCTGGTGGGACTGCAAACTAGTTCAACCTCTGTGGAAAGCAAGATAGAGATACCTTACTGAGATACAAGTAGATCTACCATTTGATCCAGCAATCCCATTACTGGGCATCTAGCCAAAAGAACAAAATTCACTCTATAAAAAAGACACTTGCACTCGAATGTTTATAGCAGCACAATTCACAATTGCAAAGATGTGAAAACAACCCAAGTGCCCATCAATACATAAGTGGATTAATAAAATGTGGTATATATATACCATGGAGTACTATTCAGTCATAAGAAATAATGGTGCCCTAGCACCTCTTGTATTTTCCTGGATAGAGCTGAAACCTATTCTACTCAGTGAAGTATTCCAAGAATGGAAAAATAAGCACCACATGTACTCACCATCAAATTGGTATTAACTGATCAACACCTAAGTGGACATATAGAAATAACATTTTTTGGGTGTCAGGCAGATGGGAGGGGGGAGGAGGGGATGGGTCTATACATACATAATGAGTGCGATGTGCACCATCTGGGGGTTGGACACATTTGAAGCTCTGACTCTGGGGGGAAAGCGGGGGAAAGGCAACACACATAATCTAAACATTTGTACTCCCATTATATGCTGAAATTAAAAATAATTGGTAGCATTTCTATACGTACTCTGCAAGGAATCTGAAAAAGAAACCAAGAAAGTAATCGTATTTATAATGGCTACAAATAAAATGCAATACTTAGGAATAAACTTAACCAAAGAAATGAAGAAATGACACATCTCTATAATGAAAACTAAAAACCATTTATGGAAAATTGAAGAGGACAATAAATAATGGAAAGATATTCCATGTTCTTGGATTGGAAGAATCAATATTGTTAAAAATGTCCATACTACCCTAAGCAAAGTACAGATTCAATGCAATCCCCATTAAAATACGAATGACATTTTTCACAGAAATAGAAAGAATAATCCTAAAATCTATATGGAACCACAAAAGATCCAGAACAGCCAAAGATATCTGAACAAAATGAACAGAACTAGAGGAATCACACTACCTGACTTCAAATTATACCGTAGGGCTACAGTAACCAAAACAGCACAACAAGAGCATAAAAACAGACACATAGACAAATGGAACAGAATTAAAAACCCAGAGATAAATCTACACATCTATAGTGAACTTATCTTTGACAAAGGTGCCAACATCATACACTGGGGAAAGGACAGGCTCTTCAATAAATGGTACTGGGAAAACTGGATATCTGTACGCAGAAAAATGAAACTAGGCCCTTATCTCTCACCATATACAAAAATCAAGTCAAAATGAATTAAAGACTTAAATATAAGACCTGAAACTACAAAACTACTAAAAGAAAACATTGGGGAAATTCTTCAGGACATTTTACGGGCAACGACTTCTTGAGTAATACCCCCAAAGCACAGACAACTGAAAGAAAATTGGGCAAGTGAGATCACATCAAGCTACAGACCTGCACAGCAATGGAAACAATCAACAAAATGAAAAGACAACATACTGAATTGGAGACAATATTTGCAAACTACCCATCTGACAACAGATTAGTAATGATAATATATAAACAGCTCAAACAACTCTACAGGAAAAAAAATAATCTGACTAAAAATGGGCAAAAAATTTGAATAGATATTTCTCAAATGAAGACATACAAATGGGCAACAGGTACATGAATAAATGCTCAATATCATTGGTCATTAGGGAAGTGAAAATCAAACTATAATACAATGACATCATCTCACCCCAGTTAAAATGGCTTTTAACAAACAGACAAGCAATAAAGAATGCTGGTGAGGATGTGGAGAAAGAGGAAGCCTTCCTTGTACACTGTTGGTAGGAATGTAAATTTGTGCAACCACCATGGAGAACAGTATGCAGGTTCCTCAAAAAACTAAAAATATAACTACCATATGACCCAGCAATCCCACTGCTGGGGATACACACACACACACACACACACACACACATATACATATATATATGTGTATATATATATTATTTCCTTTCTCATATATATAATAGAAAGGAAATCAGTATATCAAAATATATCTGCACTCCCATTTTTATTGCAGCACTATTCACAATAGCCAAGACTTGGAATCAACCATGTCCATCAGCTGATGCATGGATAAAGAAATTGTGGTACATATTCACAATACAATATTACATAGCCATACAAAAGAATGAAATCCTGCCACTTGCAACAACATGGATGGAACAAGAGAACATTATGTTAAGTGAAATAATTCAAGCACAGAAAGACAAATCTCGCATGTTCTCACTTATATGTGGGAGCTAAGTATTAAAACAATTGATCTCATGGGGACAGAGAGTAGAATGATGGCTCCCAGAGGCTGGGAAGGGTAGAGCGGAGGGGGAATAATGAGTGTGGATGGTTAATGAGTACAAAAGTATAGTTAGTTAGATAGAGTGAACAATATTTGACAGTATAACAAAGTGACTATAGTCAACAATAACTTATTGTATACTTTAAAATAACTAAAATGGTAGAATTGGAATGTTCCAAACACAAAGAAATGATAAATACTTGAGGTGGCGGCTACCTCAAATATCCTGATTTTATTAATATGCATTGTATGCTTGTATCAAAACATCATCACATGTACCCTATAAATATATACAACTACTATGTACCCATAATAAATAAAAATAAAAAATAAAGTATCATAGGACAGTGTTCAAAACTGTTTAACGTGTTTCTCAGCGATCTCCAATAATTGCTCTCATGTTTCCTCATTTTCCTGTCACACTTTCTCACTATTTTTACAAACATTTCCCCCACGAGTTTACCATCAAAAACCTATATACCTCAATTCATGCAGATAACTTGGCCATCTGTCCTTTATAAAGAAACTGGAAGAGTCCAGGTCATAAAACCATCTAAGTTTTATGACTCAACTCTATACTGATGTCTACATATATTACAGTTGTTCTGATCCTGCTGGAAGAAAATGTGTCCCTCTACTACCCTAAATGAATCACATGCTATGTAAGCCCATCTTTAACACTTTGCTTAGGATCTTTGAACCAGCAATTGTGCCCTCTCTCCTGTATTTTCAATCTCTTTCTCCAATGTTGCTTCCTCTCATCTTATGAACAGTCTCAGGCTACTCATACCTTAGGGAAAATATTTTATAATTCCCAGTCGTTCTATCTTCATCTACATTCACAGGACAAATCCTGAAAAGAGAAATCAATTGCTATTTACTTGTTCTCTTCAATTTTCTTGGTCCTCTTATCTGAACCCGGCGTGGCCACTCCTCTAAGGCTACACTAAGAAAGCTAACAAAGAAGTACTAATCATCATGTTATCTTTCAAACCTTACCTTTGACAACCCTAGAGTATTTAATATGGCCCTCTAAAAACTCTATATTTTTGTTTTTCTGACAACATTTTCTCTTGGTTTTCCTATTTTTTCCATCCTCCTTCTAGTATTTCTCCCTGTCTGTTCTTAAAAATTGGTATTTTTCTGAGTTTCATCCATTCCTTTCTTCACTTACACTGTTTGCTTTCTTAAGGAAAGCTCATTTATTTACACGACCCCAATCACTGAATAAATGCTTACAAATGCCAAATCTGCAAACCCTATCTGGACCTTTCCCCAGACCACTTATATTCAGGTTGTAAATTATGCCTTCTGGATGTCCCATAGGCACAACAAAATCACTGGCTGTTGACAGTACCCAGAGAGCTCATATACATTTCAGTTTGGCATTGGAATATTGCCTTGAACTTTTTAAAGTTGTTGATTTAGATTTATTTTTCCTTCCAAAATCATATGCTTTTAACTTCTTCAGCACATGCCAGAGGCAAAAATAAACCTAGCCAGGATTTACTCCAAGGAGTGTAATTGTTATTAAATCTTGAAAGGAAAACTATTAAACAACAGGTTGACTTTTCAGAATAGATCACTTATTCCCTAGGAGCAAGGGTATAATCTGAGGCTGTAATTATTGATTTTGAATATTCCGGCTACAAATGACTTGAGGTAGTATGCATAAATTAATTTGATGTTGCAAAGTGTAAGTCACCCATGTTTAAGTTCTTTCACCCTAATTGCAGAGAAACTCAAATTTAAATCCATTTCCTTCAATTTGTTTGCATTCTAATTAATGATAGCCAGGGAGAGCTCTGGAAATAGTCAATATATGCATAAAACCACAAGGGGAATCCACTGTGGACATGGCCAGTCCATGGTAACTGACATAATCTGTGTATAGACACTTGCAAGCTCAACAGGGTATGTGTAAACAAGCTAGCTAATTATATCCCCAAGGAGTAGGGTTGCTAAGCCCTGTATTAGTCACTTTTCATTGAAAAATAAAACAAGATATCATTTTGAAAGTGAGCAGCTTATTGGTAACTTCGCATATTAAATACTAAAATTTTAATTCTCTCCCAGCCGGAAAAAATTAAAAGCAGTGTAGGAAAAAAATAAAGGAAACTAAAAAGCAATTTAGTAAGGTATTTAAATGATTTCATTTTTCAGAATTCATTAACAATTTATATGTTACTCCTTTGATGTTTTAATAAGATAGTTTTCTTTTCCTTCACTGAATAGGTGTACACTGAAAACTGCATGTGCTGTAAAGGATATCATTATAACTAATGTCCACAAAAGTTTTCAATTACCAAACAACTACACTACATATCTTAGTAGAAGCTCTAACTAGGGAATAAATATATTTCAAAAGATTGCATTATTTTACTTTATCATATCTAAACTTTACTTTGCATTTTTATAGCTAGATATGACAAACATGACTATGGCCAAAGGTTATTACTTATGTCTCTAAAGTTGGTCATGCCATAGTAGTAAAGATTTCCTAGGGACATGACAGCTTGTACCTATGTTTTTAGAGAATTAGCTTTAATGATACAATATAACCTGACTTTCTATTATAGTTTCATGTTTAGTTTTGGCTTTGCTAGTCCTCCCAATCAGCATTCTTCCAAAAAGATATTATGGTGCACTACAAATATCCTTGCGTTTCAAATATAAAATGTCAGAGCAAATAGCAATATGTGATCCAAAAATATGCATCACCCAGGACATGATATTAGCAGTCAATTTATAAAAAATTAAATATAATAAAATACTAAACCTATGAAAAACCTTAAATTTCCTAAAGGAATATTGTAACTGTTTCCAATGAATTGACACATTTTTATCTTTGAATTTTAAAAGATATAAGTCCTATGAATATCAAATCAGAACTTCCAAAGTTTTTCTTATTTTCATGGTAATAAAATAGTGAATATTCACTATTCACTATATAATATATAATATATTCACTATATATAATATATATCACAATATATAATATATTCACTACTCACAAATAGTGAATCAAGACCAAAGAAAACTAGTCTTAAAGTAGTATTTTTTCTATCATTTTATATAACAAGCTCTATTTAAGATATGATATCTATCAAATATATTTAAAGATTTGAGACATTTTCTATTTAACCTTAAATAATTAAATATTTATATTATATAATCTACATTAATTAAAATATTTTGACCTATGAAAGTCCAAGAATTATTATAAATTTTAGCTGTAACATTTAATAGTTTCTATGGTGCTCAGTCTTAATTTCTATGTGAAAAAGAAATATCTTCTCAAATTCTGTTATAATTAATTAGCACAATTCTTATGAAGTACCTAGTGATATAGTTTACTCTTCTTTTGACCTTATCTCATCTAAATTTAACTTTTTCCCTCTTATTTTGTAAGGGGATATTTTCCACTTGTCTTTCCCCCCTCATTTTCATCCTCTTTTTGTTTTCTTAGAAGGAAGATAGGTGAGAGTGTAAAGATAAAAAAAAAAAAGGTAAACTTTAAGAAAAATAATATGGCTTAAAAAATATCTATAAAAGAGGACAATTTCATTGGCGTGGTCTGAATGTTTCTTCTCCCCAAAATTCATGTGCGGAAACCTAATTGTCAATGTAATGGTGTTAGGACCTTAGCCTTTGGGAGGTGATTAAGTCATTAGGGTGCAACCCTCATTAATGGGATTAGTGTCCTTATAGAAGAGGCACCAAGAGCTGCCTTGTCTCCTGGATCCTGTGAGGACACATCATGAAGTTGCTACTTATAAACCAGAAAGTGGCCCTCACCAGAAGCATGTATGCGGGCACCCTGATGTCGGACATCCCAGCCTCCAGAATGGTGAAAAATAAATTTCTGTTGTTTATAAGCCACCAGGTCTAAGATATTTTGTTATAGCAATCTGTACAGACTAAAGCATTCATCTTTAAGGTCTAAGGTGAAACTGGAAATGGCTGGTTTACCTGTTAATCATTCTGTAAGTAAAAGTTTTTATTTCTGAGAAATTATAGAAAAGAAGCATCCATTAAATCAAACCTGACATTATGAGTGCTGGTTTTGGCCTGACTAATACACAATGCTATACAATCAGACAAATAATACTAGATTTTACAACATCACATATCACATATCATATCACATATCATATAAATTAATGAAATGTCATAAAGGTTTTGCAATATAGAAACTTTCATGGTAAAATTACTAAAGGGGACTCAGTTTAGATGAATATCACTTTGGTCTGTGATTGGCTTGTTAGCCGTTTCAAAATGTTTTATTTTGAATCAATTTTTAGGCTTATAAGAATGTTTTATATATATATGCAGGAATTATTCAAGCATGGAAACTAATATTGATATTATAATATTAATTTATCAACAGATCTTATTAGAATTTTGCCTGCTGTCTTTTTTTGGTCCAGGATCCTGCATGGGTTTTAGGTGTCAGGTTTCTTTGCTCTAATCTGAGGGAATAACTCAGTCTTTCCTTGTCTTTTATAAAGGATTTTGACATACTGGCCATTTACTTTGTACAATGTCCTTCAGTTTGGGTATTTCTGGTATTTTCTCATTAAATTGAGATTATGTATTGTTATCAAGAATCCACAAAAGTGATGTTCCATTCTTCTCTGTACATAATATCAGGGAATATATGATGCTGTTAAGTCTTATTACTGATATTGTTTACAGCACTGCCTGCTTGGTTTCAAATAATAGTAAATGTAAAACAGTAAATTACTGCCTGAAGGTGTGAGTCTATGAGTCTGTTAGTTTTCTAATGTCACATAACAAATTACCGGAAGCTAAAAGGGTTAAAACAACTCAAATTTATGATCCCACAGTCTCCGTGGATCAAAGTTCTGGCCTGAATGATCTGGGTCCTCTGCTCTTGGTTTCCTAAGGCTCTGATCAAGAGGCTGACTAACCTGCATATTCATCTGGACATCTGCATATAGATAAATCCACTTCCAAGCTCTTTTTCAATGTTGGTTGGCCAAATTGGACCGGACTTTTTGCGAACTGTTGGCTGTAGTCTACCCTCAGGTCCTAGAGGATTCTATAGTTCCCTGCCACATGGTTCTCTGCACAGGCAGTTCACAGCATAGCTGTTTGCTTCATTAAGGTCAGCATAAGAGTCTCTCATCTCAAGGAGGATCTCACTTTCTGCTTTAAGGATTTCACCTTGATTAAGTCAGGCCTGTACAGGTTAATCTCCTTTTCATTAACTCCAAATAAGCTAAATTGAGATCTTAATTACACCTGCAAAATTCCTTCACGTTGACATATTCTATTGGCTAGAAGCAAGTCCCAGGTACTGCCTGAACTGAGAGGGAGGGAATTATACAAAGGCCTGACTTATGGGGTAGGGGAGGGGGGGAGGGGAAGGCTGAGTCTGACACAATGAGCAAGCAATTTAAGTAATTAGTTACCAATACCCTACTATACACCAGGCACTCTTTTAATAACCTGTAATAGAAAATCATAGTTTATTTTGTTAAGCATCCAGTTAAAGATATGCTTAAAATAAAAAGAGAAAACAAAGCAGGAATACAGTTCCATCTGGCAATTAAGAACTGACTCTTGAGGAAAACGGGATATTATGATTATAAGCGTTTCATAGGTATAAAGAGGGAACAGGGATGCTTCAGGAAAAAAGAACAGAAAGAACAAAGATAGAAAGACACTAAAGAGGGCACAAAGAGGAGGCCAGTATCGCCTTAGCATTAACTTAGGTGATGCTGGAGGGGGTGGCAGGAGCCTGCACGGCATGGGAAGCTTTGTTTTAATTTTAAGGAGCTTGGACATTATTCTCTATGATAGGTGATCAGAAATCATTAAAGGCCTAAAATATTTTGGGTGGGGAGATGGCAGCCTTTTTAAGAATATTGAGAAATTTTGGTAGAAACTAATAAAATTTATCTAGGGATGTGATAGTTGGTGTGGAGAGGAGGTGATTTATTTTAGGAAAATTTGGGAACTCAGTTAACAGCACTCAGCAATTGATTAGAGGTAGGGTCTAACAGAGAGGAAAAGCAGAATGATCTCCAGGATCTTAGGTAAAGGAATAGGTGAATACAGATATGGTAAACAGAGGTAACAAAGAGGCAAGAATAGAGTATTAGTTCTATATTGCTGCTGCAACAAATTACAACAAATTTATTCAGTGGCTTCATAAAAATGAATTATCTTACAGTTCTGAAGGTTCTATGTCCAACATCTCTCTCACTGGGCTAAAATCAAGGTTTAAGCAGGACTGAATTGCTTTGTGGAGGCTCTAGGGAAGCATCACAGCGCACTTCCTCTTCCCAATTTAAGGACCCTTTTGATTACATTGGGCCCACCTGGATAATACAAGCTAATCTCCCCCCATTAAAGTCACCTGTTTAGAAACTTCAATTTCCTCTGAAAGCTTAATCCTTCTTTGCTCCGGGGCATATCCACAGGTTCCACGGATTAGAACATAGATACCTTTGAGGGGCCATTATTCTGCCTTTCACAGTCTTCTCTCAGACCTCTAATGATACCCATCCTTCTCACACACCAAACTACCTTAACTCCCGTCCAATTCCTTAAGTGGTCACATTGCAGCGTGAACTCAAAGTACATTTCATCTAAATCCCATCAACTCAAAAGTCCTAAATTAAATTATTCCCACAATGCAAATTAGGAGAGCTATGAGATAATAGATATTCTGATTTAAAAGAACTGCAAATGGAAAGAATAAAGGACTTACAAGTGGCAATCAATTTCATAAACCAGACAAACAAACAAACAATTAGTTGTCAGTACCTAGGAATAATCCTCCTTGGCTTTTGGCTGTATTCTCTGGGTTTGAGTCCAGGCCTTCCCTGTTCAAGACTGTGCCTTTTGAATTATCATTCATTTTTCATAAAATATATCATGTATTTACAATTGAGTAGTTTAATCAGCCAGTTTCCTCCCTGTAGAATATCGGAAGCCTTATGGACTTCTTTCATTTTGTATTGTCCATATTCCTTTCAGTCTAAGCTGGCAGTATCTCAGTTGATACAACATTCTCAAGAATATTGTGTGCCTCCCTTTTATACCATGGGGTTCGGGCTTCTCTCCAGTAGGCTTCTCTACAGATATTTTTTACATAATCTTATCTCCATGTTTAACTTCTGCTGATAGAAGGTATTCACGAGTCTTTTAATTTTGCAATATGGATGAGAATTTCCCAAATAATCAAGCCCTTGTTTCATTTTTGTTTAACAATTCTTCCCTCAATTTATCTCCTTACTCCGATATTTTCCTAGAAACTGCAAGAACAAACAAGGCTGGACCTTCAACAGTTCTCTGGGAAACCCCTTCAGCTAAATGTCCAATTTGAGAGTTCTCCTTTCCACATCACTACAGGTAACAGTTTTGCTGAATATCTGCCACCATATAACAAGAATCCTCCAGTTTGCAATAAAATGTTCCTTGTTTCCTTCTGAGCCCTCACCAGCAAAACCTTTAACGTCCATGCTTCTACTAAAAGTCTATTCAAGATACGTGTGGCATCTCTAAGGCACTATCATTTTTCTCTGTCATGTTCCTCACTTCCTTTTGAGTGCTCACTAGCAGATTCATTAATGGGCACGGTTCTCAAACACTGGTCAATCTAGGCTGACTATGTCATGCTCCTCAATGTTCTTCCAGCCTCTGCCCATCGTCCAATTCCAAAGCTTCTTGCACATTTTTCATATTTGTTACAGCAGAATTCTAGTTCCAGGTACGAAACTCTGTATTAGTTTTATAGATTCCACTGTGTGCCACAAACTTGGTGGCTTCAAACAACACAAATATTATCTTATGTTTTTGTAGATTAGAGGGAAGTCCAACATGGGTAATTCTGGATTAAAATCAAGGTGTTGGCAAGGGATGTCCTCATTTCTGGAGGATCTAGGGGAGAACTAGTTTCCCCGCCTTTTCAGCCTCTAGAGGCCACACACATTCTTTGGCTTCATCGCCTCTTCATGTTTTCTTCACAGTAACTATGCTCTCCTAACATATCATTCTTATATAGTCACATCTGAAGAATCACATATAAAACAATCCTTTTCTATCTCCATTTTTCTTCTTTTTTAAGGACACTTGTTATTACATTGGGCCCACTTGCATAATGCAAGTTATTATTCTTATTTTAAGGTGAACTGATTGATAATTTAAATTTAAATTCCATCTGCAAAATTAATTCCCCTTTGCCATGTGTCTTAGTCTATTGGTGCTGCTATAATAAAATAGTGATACTGGGTAATTTATAAAAACCAGACATTCATTTCTCACAGATCTGGAGGCTGGGATGTCCAAAATCCAGAGACCAGCATGGTTTATGCTGAAGGCCTCTCCTTTGCTGTGTCCCTACAGTGTAGAAGGGGAGAACACTGTCCTCACACAATGTAAGGTAGAAGGGCAAAAAAACAAAACAAAACAAAACAAAAACCCTAAGCTAGTACCCTCCAGCCTGGACACAATCAACTTATAATCATCTAAAACTATTTTTTATTACATATTTGACCAGACTGAAGAGAAAAATGTTTGGCTTATTATTTATCTTCTTTTCATTATTCTTTCTATATCTTTGATAGCCAATAGTTAAAATTAATTTCATATCATTTATGTTATTTTACTCTTTTAAATACTTTTTACTTTCAGTGATTCATTTTTTATCATTCAAAGCTGAAACCCAGGTCCTATCCATCTTTGTTTACCCTAGTGCCTTTCACAATGGTTGGCACACAGTGGGTCTTACAAATTTATGTTTAATCATAATCAATTAATAAAGTAGAATTTCACGGACAGGTATTCATACATCATTACCTCCCATAGAGTACATTAGAAATCTTAAAAAGAAAATGTTGATGTTTATAAACAGTATAACTATCTTATGAATGATACAAAGTTCTGGAGTTGTTTTATTGTATGTAAAACTAAAAATAACTTCTTTGTAAAGGGGCTTCACAATAAAAATTAAACAGCATTACTTGCATAAGTAAGTCTCTGAATTAGATAACTATATGCGTTTGTGTGTATGTGTACCTATAGATATACACACATATACACATATATTTGTAACAGAAATTATATGGACATTGGCTGTTTATATTTCTCTTAGAAGGAAATATATACTTAAAAATGCTTCTCTATAGGGATCTGTAATACTACCCACTTAACTGATAAACTTTATGGATGCTTTTATGTTCTGTCTCCTTTCACAAATTTTTCAAAATATCATATTCACTAGAAATAATTTATAAACATTTTCTTAGAGTAGAGAAAAATTGAGAAAGACTCTGAAATGGTCACAAAAGATTATTAAATGCTTGCAATGGAAAACTGGATGTTAATTTAGCTGATTCTATGGGGTTTCTCTACCCCCGACCCCCTCTCTCTCTAATCTGTTTTACAACTCCATAAGTTGCAAAAAATTCTTGTCCATGGAAATGCAAATTATTCAGTGGTGATGTATTTGATCATCACCCTATGGACATTGATCAAGTTTGACTATTAAGCATAATCATTTCAGCATTCCCGTTTGCCTACATATTGTCTGCTCTTTGGATTCTCCTTTGAACCAGTCAAAACATCTTACTGGTACTCTTATTAATTAATGAGTTAAAATCATGAACATATGTCCATTTTATATTTGTAAGAGAATCATGATTTTCCCTTTCCAAAAAAAATTATCCTTTGACATTGAGTTGACATTTTTTTAAGACTTGCCAGAAACAGAGGATGTCAAGTTTCTAAGGTCACTTCTACAGAAAAAATAATTTTAGATAAAAATTTAACCTTTTGTATAACAGTTCCCATTCCTATAGCCATGACATTTGATTAATGTACTGTATACATTAATCTGGGGATGATGTAAGACCCCAATATTATTTTATCAGTGATATTAACTACTCCATTACTTTTACTTATTTAAATCTCTATTTCAATGCTGTCCAGTAGCACTGTGGGTTTAGGTAATTTCACCAGGTAGCAGTGCAATTTCTACACTTCTATTTACCCATATAGAACATAATAATTTTATAAGTCAAAGTATAGGCACATGGTGACATGATTTTAATGTATTATCAAATAAAATGCTTATCAAATTTGTCTAGAAAATAACTCAGGATTTATTTTGCTTTAGGAGTGTGCTATATAATCAGATAAAAATATATGTAAGCCTAAGTGCCTAAGAGGTTTGCAGAGAACATATTACATCGTTTTCACTGTTTCTCAGTTGTTTTTCAGGAAAGAAATGTTAAT
>CAUYRT010102481.1:0-17923 GCA_963574885.1 Lepilemur ruficaudatus
TTTGGATCTTTATTTAGAAGTTTACTGATGTTTTGTGACCAGAAATATGCCATAGAAACTTAACACTTATATATATCAGATTATGATAAAATTAGTTTCATTGTACAAAGTTTGGGGTAAAGTTTCCAAGAATCTACTGACAACATTAAGTGAAGATTTACTCATAAATGCATCTCTACTACTCTAATCGCTAGGCAATTTTGTTGTTTGGACAACTATGACAGCTTAAGTCTTATGTTATAGATAATGTGCCAGTGAATTAGAGTAAGCAACATAAAGATATTCATGTTTATAAGTTTCCAGAATAATCAAAATATATCCGTTATAGACATTCTAATATCTCCCTAACTAAAAATGACTAATCTATAGGAAGCTATAAAAATTAGCTCCCTAACTAAAAATGACTAATCTATAGGAAGACTAATGAAACATAAAATAAAACATATGAAAAACTAGAAGAAATGTATATTAATAAGCATTTGGTTCAGTTACCACTGAATGTTTTAATAAAATAAATTGGTAGATTATTTTTGCTGAATTTCTCCTCTATTCTAATTTGCTATAAAAATAGCTTCAATACGCATTCCATCCTATGGGTTTAATTAAATATGCTTTCAGCAATATTCCCTAAAGTAATCCTTAGAGTGATAATGGAAAATAAGTGACAAAACTATTTTTTTCCTTTCCTATTAATAAAATAGAGGATCTAGATTACATGAGTTAAATCCAATCACACATATTGTAAATATAAGTAGACTGAGTCTTGGATCTACATTTACTAATACCACAGCTTTCACACACAAAAAGATATATATGACCCAAGAATTGAGAGGAAAGTAAAAGGATATAGTATATGGATAATATACATAATTTATTTGCATATGATTCTAAAGAATTTATTTTATTGTTTTAGGTATAACTAAATATATTACTAGTGGTGATATCAAAATTCATACAGAGGAAAATGCAAGATATCAAACAAGACCTTTCCAAACCTCAGAGAAAAATTAATTTAAAGCTTGAGGAACATAATAACATAATAATTCCTATTTTTATGGGTTCAAACATTCATTCATCAAATGTGTATTGAGAACCTACCATGCATCACACAGTGACCTAGGTAGGCGGCTTCAAAGAAAACCCTATTCCTTCATCCATTGAGCTTAGGTTTTAAAAAAAAAAATAGATAATTTGTGATAACGTCAGTTGATTATCACAAGCAAATTTTTATTATTTATTTTTTTATTTCAAAATATTAATAGGGTACAGTGTTTTTGTTACATGGATGAATTGTATGATGTCGAAGTCAAGGCTTTTAGTGGACCTCTCACCAGACTAGTGTGTACTGTATCTGATAGATATGTTTGTATCCCTCACCCCATAATACTTTCCCCTTCTTAGTTTCCAGTGTTATGTACACCACTGTATGACCATGTGTACACATCACTGTGAGAGTGCTTACCCTCCCTGCTCCCTTCTGGGCCTGGCCTGGGCAACGAGGAGGAAGCTGCAGTTGAACTGACCCCTGTGCAGACCGGGTGTTCTGGGGCTGAGATCTCAAAATTTCATCAGTTGAAGTGATCCAGGTCAGAAGCCAGTGGGTCCCTGCTGCGTCCATTCTTCAGTGCAATGTTGCTGCACAGTCTCCAAGCAGCTCCCTGAGTGGCCTGCTGTGGTCCAGGGCTCACATCGCAATTGGGTTTCAGTATCCAAAGTAGGAGTGTGGAGCCCCAGGGTTCTCTCCTCTGACCGTTCTCCATGTGTGGGAGCTTTCCCCGGGCACCTTCCAATCTTGCCAAGTGGATCACCTTGCCTCCCTCTCCTTCAGTTTGTGTGTCTCCAGTTACTTCTCTGATGATTCACAATGCTCTCTCGAAGATGATCCATCCGTAGTGAATACCTACCTACATGCAATTTTCAATCTTCTTCTTGAGAGTGGGGAGTGCAGTCTGCTTTTAGTCTACCATCTTGGCTCCTCCTCCGGAAGGAAACTTTTAAATATATTTTCATTAATTCAATGCAAATTTGATTTTATTACTTGGTTGTAAATTTAAATCGAATGTTATTTGATTTTAAACATATTTATTTGTTTATTCTATTTTGAACATTTCAGCAGGCTACTCCTAGCTGTGGGTATATTTTATCTGGTAAGATAGAGTTGAGTTTTCCACAAACAGACTGAACAATATAGTCATAGATCATGGACCAGTGGTGTCAAAAAAAAAAAAAAAGACCTCTAAAACAATCTATTTTCATGGTATTTAAAATTTGTTTAATCCATTTTCTTCACTGAAAATGGTTGTGGTAGTCAAATCTATAACAATGATAAGAAGAGGGCCTTTTGTTTGAAATAGAGATGTACAACTTGGAAGCCCATCAACCCCTATTCTTATCACAGTCGTTTAGTAACTAAAACAAACCTCCAGGACTAAAGAAAAGCTGAATTTTAGAAAAACTATCTATGTCAGCCTACCTCAGTTTAAAGAAGCAAATTCCCCTACAATGTCTTTGAGAAAAATCATATACATTTTCTGTATGTCATCCAATGAAAATAAATTTAAAAACTAATATTGCTAAATTTGAAGCAATTACTAAGTATAAGAAATAATGTTGAACTAAACTTTTCTGTGTCAAACATCTATGATTTGAGGATATATTCCATCCTGGAGTGACATGATGTAAATATATTCCTTTTTAAACTTAACAAGCATTCACACTTGAAGGCAAATTTAGTTTCTTGTCTTGTTAATGCATCCCTAAATCCATTAACTTTTTTTTTTTTTTAACAAGGCATAATTTCCAGGCAACTCATCCTCCAAATTAAATCTACTTTGTCAATTTCTATCATAAACTGTGGAACACTTAATTTAAAACTGTAAGATAAGAGGTATTCCTAAGGCTAGCCTTTTATATAACAACTCCTTATGAGAATTATTAACAACACCACTTTAAAGATGGGGAATATTACTTGCCATAGTCTTTGTATTATATCAGTTAAGAGTTTATGCAAACATTTCGTTTTTTTTTCACACTATAGCTCATCTTTCCCTTTGTTGATTCAAAATTATTTCTTTAGTAATCCAAGCAATTCAAAGATTGAATCTGATACTATCTTAGCCCATTTGTGCTGCTATAACAAAACTCCACATACTTGGTAATATATAAAAAACAAAAATTTATTTCTCACAGTTCTGGGGGCTGAAAATTCAAGATCAAGTCACCAGCAGTTTTGGTGTCTGGTGACATCCCAGTCTCAGCTTCCAAAATGGCATCTTCTTGCTGCCCCCTCTGAAGGGGAAGAATGATGTGTCCTCATATGGTTGAATCAATAGAAGGAATGATAAAGAGAAACACTCTCTCTATCAAACCTTGTTATAATGGTATTAATCCATTCATGAGGACATGACTTAAACACTTTCCCAAAGGCTCTATCTTTCAACTCCGTTGCATTGGGGTTTAAGTTTCCAACACATGAATTTTAGGGAACACACTCTGATATGGCAGATATCATCAATAGCTACAGTCTCCAGCTTTACTGTGTCCATAGGTTTTATTTCATTTGGGAATCATTACTGAAGAGAAGTTAGTAATGAGTCATTTCCAGTCCCCACTGACATTTAAAAGAACAGTGAGATATCATAGGCATATTATTAAGAAGAGTAAAGGTTGGCATTAAAAGATTCTTGTAGCTATCTAAGGTATCATTCATCTGTAAGGACAAAAGAAGGGCATAGTCAGGTATACAGTACATTCTGGGAAAACCTCTTCAAACTTGACACTAAACACATGACAATTTAATCAGAAAGAAAACCCTCAAGATAGAAGAATCTGAAAATACTAAGGAATACATTTTTTAAATGGCATGAAATCTAGGTGAATATTTCAACAAATAGTGATTTAAAAGCTGGACATTACCATGGTTAAAAATAAACCTCAACCCTTAATATATATCATACTCAAAAAGTAACTCCACATGGATATTTGATCTAAACATAAAAGTTAAGGTTATAAACCTTCTAGATAAATATATAGAAAAATATTTCTGTAACCTGGATATGAGGAAAGATTCTTAGAGAAATAACAAAAAGCAGGATAAAAATCTATAAATTAGATTCCACCAGGAGTAAAAAAAAAATGAAAACCAGTGTTCATCAAAATTAAAAGTACAGAAAATAAATACACAATTTATAGACTAGGAGAATATATTTGTAACATGTATATCTCACTAAGGACTTTTATATAAAACATATAAATAGCTCCTGCAAATCAATTACAAAAAGACAAACCAATGAAAATAATGCAAAAGACTTGGTGAAGGGCTAATGAGATCATGAAAACATATAGGTCTTCAGAGAAACAGAAACTAAAATCACAATGCAATAAAACAATACAACAATTAGAACTACTAAAATAAAAACTGATAACACAAAATGTTCACGAGAATGTACAACAGCAGAAATAGAATACAATGCTGGTGGGAATAAAAAAATTACAAAATCATTTTAGAAAAAAATATTTGTCAGTTTCTCATAGAGAAAATATGCACTTATATTTTTTAAGCCAGCAATTCAACTACTAGATATATGGTGAAGAGAAATGGAAATATATTTCTATTAAAAGATCTGCCTAAAATATTCATAATAGCTTTCTCCACATGAGCAAAAGTTCAAAAATGGCATATGTCCATCAAAAGATGAATGGATGAATGCTTTGTGCTAAATTAATATATAATGGCATACTATGCAACACTAACAAAAAAGAATAAACCGCTAGTACATGCAATATGTTGGATAGCTCTCACAAGCATGTTGTGGGAAAGTAGATGGACACAAAAGATTTCATATTGCAAATTTCCAAAAAAAAATCATCACAGTCAGGAATCAGGGTAGGGGAATGCTAGGAAGTGATGGTTAGATTCCCTTGATAGAGGGAGTATTCTGAGTTGTTACAAAGATCTAGGTCTTGATAGGAATAGGTTTATATAAGTATATCTATTTGTACAATTAAACAGTTAAAAGATTTGTGCATTTCATTATACAGATATATAGATGTGCAAAAAAATCTATAAAATAATTGTGTGGTAGATAGTAGGGAAGAAAGTGAAGATATAGGGGACAAAAGAATGGGAAATGGTAATGATTACTATAGATGGCTGATGGGTATATGTGTCTTCATTACAATATTTTTGTTATCTTTTATATGTCTGACATTTTCCATAGTATAAAACTTTAAATTCGCCTTTAAATTCAATTTTAAATTCATTTAAATTCACCATTCACCTACCTAATTTACAACTGTATATAGGTATAGAAAAAAATTCACAATTTTATTATGAAATATTAAATATCATCATTATTTTAGGGTGGCTGAACTGAAGGCAAATTTTTAAATCCTTTTTGTGCTTTGCTTATACTATTCATTATAAGCTATTTGACATTCACAAAATTACATTTCTTTAAAAAATGAAAAAAAATGAATCTAAAAGTATATTTTATAATCTTTGAAAATTAGATAACTGAATTTATATTTTAAATAAGTGTAAATAATACTTTTACCCTCATATGAAAATGTTTCCTTTTTTTGAGGAATCTAATGAATTGACTGTGTGAAAGCTATTAGGGATTATTTTAATGCTTTTTGGCTTTTAAAAACAGCCTAAATGGTCAGATTGCTAGAGTGTGGTAGGTTGATTACATTACTGGCTCTCATTTTCTGACCCACGCTGTATTCGTACCCTTTGTCATATGGTGATGCTGTTCTTCTACTCCAACCCCCAGAATGGTAAAATATATTTTCTTGCACCTTAATTTTGAAGTCAAAAAGAAATTTGAGTTTGTCCATGTGACTTGCTTTATTTAATAAGATATTAGTGAATGTGATGAAAGTAGAGATTCGAAAAGCTCATCTCTGATTGGGTTTGCTTACCCTTATTTTTCTGTTTGCAAAGCTGCCTAGATGACTAGTGACTGACCACAGATATATTAGTAAGCCCAGGTGGCTCAATTAAGCCCAGGCCAGATTAGACTCATGAGTTAATATTAGTAATGTTTATTGCCCTAGTAGCTAAGACTGTGCACTCCTTTATCATGCAGCTTTATTGTGGTAGTAGATACACGTAATATTAGGTTTTGTATTGAAGTTTTAAAATCAAACTGCCTCAAATCTCTGAAATCATGTATGGATTAAATAGACACTAACTCACTGCTTTTAAAGAAACATTTTTCTTCCTAAGGCATATTTTTAATATAGACCATTAAATACATCAGTGTGAAATCTACCTAGATACGTGGCTGCCTGTCTCTTTATCTATTATTTTCTCACACACATACACAAGAAACGAATGCAGAAGTTAAATAACAGTTTTTTCTACAACTTAGCTTTTATTGATCTTTATCTTTAAGCAATTTATGTAGGGACATTTAAAAAGAAATGAAGTGATATTCAGTTTCTATCAGAAAGTCAAAGTCTACATATACACATTTAAAAAAGCTTTAGGTTCCTTTCATTTTATAATGCCATAAATAAATAAGAAACAAGTTTTTATTCTGCTCTGAAATGGGCAAGATTTAATACGGCAAAAGGCATTCTATTGATTGTGGAGGTTTTCTTAAGTATCCCATATATTAGCTATAATAGCTACCGCTTGATAATTGTGAATATAGTCTCTACATTTGCTCTTAAACATTAAGCATAAAGCAATTCCATCTGCCATTAGGGAGTATTTTTACAACACGTTAAACCACTTTATATCTACTGATACGTCCTTTCAGAATTGTGATTATAAAGTTTCAATTTGTGAAAATAAAAAAGCTGCTGCAATAAATATATTAAATGTATATATTAACATGAATTAAATATATTTTGCATGGGTAATAGCCTATTAATATAATCCTTTATTTAAATTACCTATTTTTATTTATAAAATTGCCCTTTATTTTTATCTTTTTGCTTTGTTATACACACAACACCCTTCTTACACCTTAGTTTGTATATTTTGAAGGAAAAAAACATTTTGTAGAAATATAATAGTGATTATAGTGCCATTAATCTGTACCATTATGTTGAAGATTCCCAATTATTACATGACATTTCCATTAAGTTTTATACCATTTTCATTCAACTCCTGAATTCTATAAAGTACTAAACAACTGCCATATACTGTTTGAAGAAAACCTAAGTCAAATACACACACACAGACACACACACACACACACATAATTTTAAATTCTCAATTAAATAAGGTCAATCTTAATGTTAATTCAAAGCCCTGAATCCTAAATTTTCAAATAGAAGTATGTGAAGAAATTTTGTAACTCATTGATTCCTTTTTACTCAGAAGAATCAACAGACTTTGCAAAAAAACACTTCAAATTTTCATTTTAGATTTCCACAAAGGCACTCACATCGCTTTTGAGAAACAGGAATTATGGAATAAAGCAGACAGTAGCACACACCACACCTTTAAATTTAAATAAGGCCATTAGGGTGGGTCCTAAGCCAATCTTCCTCTCACAGGAAGAAATTAGGACACCAGAGATGCCTGGCACAGAGAAAAGACCATGTGAAGACACAGCAAGGAGGCGGCCATCAGCAAGCCAAGGAGAGAGGTCTCAGGAGAACCAAACCTAGGGACACTTTGTTCTTGGGCTTTTAGCCTCTAGAAATCTGAGAAATAAATATCTGTTGATTAAACCACTCAGTCTCTGGTACTTTGTATAGCAATCTTAGCAAACTTACACAGATGTATTTTTCCTTTTAACCAAGACTGCAAATTCACAATGACTTTATAGCTATCATTCCAAGATTCTCCACCTCTAAAAGGCTAACTAGAATTTTAACATAGGATTATTGTGAATTAATTCTTATGCTCTCATGACAATCAGTGCTTCCATATAATGAGGGATTATTAGTCAGATGAAGTATTAAAGATAAAAGTTTCTTTGGCAATGTTGAATTTCTTATCTATTGTTTCTTTTATTAAGATTTTTTTTTCTGTATCTCATGAGAACATTACTAATACTGCTGTTACTGATATATATTCAGGATATTGTATTTCTGAAGCAAAATGATATGGAATATTGCCAAACATAATAAAATATGAAGAGTACTTGAACTGTATTATAAGAAATAAGATAAAGAATAGTCAATGTTTAGTTATTAATAGCCAATATTTTAAAATGTAATTCATGTCCTAAATACTTCATATTATTCTCAGCACAAATACATTGTCTAAACATTTGCTTCAGGTTAAATATAATTATGTATGTCAAGTCATTCTTATTAAGAAACATTCTCTCATATTATTAACTAAAATATCAGACTAACATGATGTTTATATTAAGCAACAGTTAAATTCTGTGGGCATCCATTTCCTAGTATAATAAAGTCTCACTATAAAGGAAAAAAATATATCAGACTGAACTGTGTGGAGTTTGTGATAATGTGCTTCAGCAAGTTCCATGATTTCCACAGGTTTTTTAAAAAATTCTCATAGAAGAGTAAAGAAAGTAAAACATTTTTATTCGTTGCTTCTGCTTAATGAAGAAAACACAATACATTTTATTTCACATTTCTGTCTATTACTTCACAGCATAGGAATCGTGGCTATAAGTATTCTTGATTGGCAGTTTTATTAGTTCTCATTCTACATAGTAAGTGGTATGTCCTTTGTTGAAATTGATTCTGTTTAGAAAAAGAATTTCATTCGTCTGGATTTGCAATGGTGGTAAAATGAGAAAAAGTGTCACATAGATCAACACACTTTTAAATACTCTATCTTGAATCATGAACACTTTATTAGGTACTTTAGAAGTTGGCTGTTAAATTATTTGCCCTCTGAATGGGTTGTACATACGTATTAGAATCAAATAGATTCTAGCCTGTATTTATTTTTCATTTTTTTTCTTTACTCTCTCCTTGGAAATAAGCACAATAATCTACCATTATAAATATTCACAATGCTTCTAGTCAAGGGTCACTTTTTCAGTTTATCCTTGCAATTGGACAAAGAATTCTTTTTCCTAGTTATGTTTAATAAACTGATAATTTCATTTGCAAATGGAAATTTGGCTAAATTATATTTTTATCACTTACAGGTCTTTCTTCACTTTTGACTAAATATTTTGCAAAGTATTTTTTATTGGTCAAATTTTCTCAGGCAATATCAAGGCATTTATAGAAGTTTGAAAAACATACTAACAATAACATTGAAGTCATTGTTTGACATCCAAATTATGAAATATATTGCTGCATTTGATTGCAACAAAGACATGTTTGCTACTGTTTTTTCTTGACAACCTACATAAGGATTGTCATCTGAATTCCAGATAAGGCAGAGGTTTATAAATCTAATACAATTAGGACAACTTCCATTTTAGTCAACTAGGCTTAGGTGGGAGGATTCCTTGAGCCCAGGAGTTTGAGGCTGGCCTGGGTAATATAGTAAGACCTCGTTGCTTTAAAAAAAGAGAAAAAAATGTTATAAGAACTTTTTAAAAATTAGGAAAGCTTTATGTTTCAGCCAGAATGCAAAAGAAATTTAAAGGGGAATAATATAAGTCATAATACAGAGATTGTTTAAATGGCCAATATTTTCAGTTACAATCTTGCATGAGTAAATTCAACAGATACTATATCGGTTTGTGGTAAAAATGGATGATACAATAGAATAATCTAGTTATGCTGGGTTGTTAGTACATTTTGTATCTCTTTTAGACTCCGTTAGTTGCTAATCCAATTATCCAACTCTGAAGTTGACAGATACAGATAAAGTATAATTCAAACCTCATGGGCTTGTTCTTGTTAAGTGGCATTGATGGATAAGTAAACAATACTTTTAGTCACTATTCCACTTACATACACTACATATATTTAAACATCTTTAGCCACTGGCTTAGGTCCTAATATATGCTGTACTGGTGGAGGCTAAAAATATCAATCAACCACTTGCAGTAGAAATAGAATCTCTTGACAATTCTATTCTATTGGAATTTAAAAATTCTGACTAAATTAGTTTATTCTTTATTTCTACATGGACAAAAATATTCATACATTGTGGAATTTCACATCAAGACATAGAAATATCATGTACTTTCTTTATATGAGTAGGATTTTCAAATTAGCACTGACTATAACTTATGGTTGTTACTGTAATAATTTCCACATTTTTCATATATTTTTTTCTTTGTGGAATATGTCTATCTTTGTTTTATAACTTAAAATATTAAAAAAATTTATCCTGACCACTCGTAAATAACTAATGGTGTTTATCTCTAGTTTGTTGATAGTTCCTAGGTATTTAGGTAAAATACAGTGTTCTTAGAAACTAACTTAAATAGAAGAGAATAATTAATTAAGTATTTGAATACCAAAGAACAGATTGTTAATGACCGATTCACCCTATTTAGTAGTATTCTTCCATGATTTGTTTACTTTTCAAATGTGAATAAATTATAAAGCATGGTATTTTAGACAGCAAAACTGTCAGAATATCTAATACTGATTTCACTATGTGTCACTGCTACATTTCCATTTTTGGGCACATGGCTCCCTATGCTTGAAGTCAGGTCAATTTTGACTAGTGGTAGAACCAACCCCTCTCTGACTCCCAGGGTAAAACACATAATAGCATTCACACCAAGTAAGATCTTAAAATCGCAGTAGACAGTCTCTAACCTTTTTATTCTGTTCATAATTATAAGTTCTTTATATTAAATTGTAACAGAGGCAAAGGTCTGAAATGGCAAGGAAATGTTTTACGAGTTATCTCTTTAAACCCCGCACCATTTGGGGGAATTAAAACCTTCATTTCTGCCCAAGGCAAGTAATCAAAGGGGCAGAAAAACGTTCTTTGCTGTTTGTTTTCCACTATCTTAAACCACAGGAGATCGCCAAACAGAATTGTCCAAAGGTCACAAGATCATCCTCACCAGAGATAAGGTCTACCAAAACCACCAATTATAGTTAAACAACAATAACTTGAAGCCAGGACATTTGATACTAGTCACTTAGACCCCATGCCCAACTGCTGAAAGGCTCCCTTTAAAAAAACCCTGTATTTCTTCTTAAAGCCAGGATGGCAGTCTTTGAGACACTAGTCCACTGCCCTCCTCATTTGCTGTTAAATTAATAAACTTCTCTTTCCTTTTCCTCAAACCACTTGTTCTTATTTTTCATTCTCACTGACTTGGCATCAGGGAAAAGTACTAAATATTCAGTAACAAAATTGCTTAATTTTATCAAGACCGCTCTGATTTCTTCCCATCCCCCTCACTCAGTGTCTATGAACAACTTAGATATTGAAATGACTGTTCCAAATGTATCCGATGAAATATAAACACCATAGCAATTTGATGCCAATCACCACTTAAAAAATAAACAAAAGGTCTTCATTAAAAATTGACAATTGTAGGCCTTAATTTTCCCTCTAAATCATATTAACCCTTTTTCCCACAGAAGTTTATTCTCAAAAACTAACTATATTTATGATTGAAAGTCATATCAAACACTATATAATACTATTCTATAACACAAATATGCACCTAAGTTACAATTAATGTCTACTTTAAATGAATATAAATATATTCATGAATGAATGAATATAATGAAATATATTTTTGCTAATATATTTAACTGTATAATAACTGTTAGAACGTGATTATTAAAACATGTAAATATATTGTAACTGGCCCCACACTGAACAAATTTCAATGGCCCATATATAATTCTCTCCCATAACTAACTACTTCATCTTTTGAATTGTTTTCCAGAAATGGTGGATTTCCTGCAAGACAAAGGAGCTGAGATTCTGAAGGCCCCTGGGCAGACTTTCACACCAAGAATCACCAACCTCCACAGTGTCCTCAAAGCAAGTAGCCCTTTGTTAGTTATACCACAACCTGTCTCAAGGCATGTGGCCCCTCCTTTAAAGACTCATGTTCTCCAGTAGTCAAGGATGCAGCTTCTCCTGTTCTCCCAACAAGATTTCTGTCATATTAACAATTCCCTTTTTCCTTGGTAATCCTAATTATCTCAGCAATTGGTTTGTGTGACAAGCAATTGGACCTAGCCTGAAACCCCCTTGCGGCTTTTGAAAACCATATTACTACTTTGGTTAAATGGTTATTAAACATGAAAAGTAAAATTTTATTATAAATGTACCCCTTCATGAAAATAAATAGGGGAGAACATGATACTTTTATCAGTATTTCCCACTGTCTCTTTTAATGACTTGCAGTTTTTGCACCCAAGCTCTATAACTTAGTAAGACTCCATGTGGGTGAGGAATTTGAATTTCTCTTATAAGGTGTAAGAAACAAATTGTGAAATGGCAGATGAGAAAGGAGAGCCCAAGGGGGCCTCAACCACTGGCATTTTCTCCATCAGAACAATTTTAGGAACGAATACTGGGGGATGGAGGTCAGTATCCAGAAATGGCTTTCTTTGCAACAATTCCTGGCTGAGTTTTCCTTGGATTGTCTTTATGTTTCCCTAGGGTTACCCAGTGTAAAAATCCCTATTATAATACATCAGATGAGAAAACAGAGGTAGAGTTTAAGAAGCTTTCCCAAGGACACTCAGCATCTGAGCTCTGGAGGCCACAATGGAATTAAATTCTGTCTGACCCCTAGCCACACACTTAACCACTTAAATACACTAATCTCCACCCAACTTTATTTAGAAGTAGTAATGCTCTGCCACACAAATCCATTGTGAAAAGAAAGAGCTAAAAACCTTTTGATACTAGAGTAACAAATATTGATTGTTTTATAATCAAACAACAGAGAAAAGTGAAATAATGGGAATTAAATTTCAGAGAGATAAGACAATCAGAAGTCCATGCTTTTCTTCAGTGAACATGTCCTTTTCTTCTTAAACAACAACCACAACTATGAGGACAACAACTACACAGACATGCACACACATACACGAACACACATCACTCACTTGCAGTACTTCTTTATTCAAAATGCAATACAGGTAAGAGAGTGTGCTTATGAGTATAAATATGTATATGCCCCACTTTCTAAAGAGAATGAAGGAAAGTAGGATAGGAAACTGTCTTTAACTTTTTGCTTTAATTCCTTTTGTTTTCATATTCTGTCATAATAGAAACTGTAGAACCACGGTGGCCATTTTGATTTCTGGTCTGGGTGGCCAAGGTGTTTCATAAATCCAAATAGAGTGCACAAACCAAACAGTGCGTGACCTTGTAGCTCTGTGGTCATTGAGCACTCCCTGGAAGACCATTAATGTGAAGAGTGAGGTAATTAAAGCTGTGGTTTCATGCCAAAGGTTAAATTCCCCAAAGCCCTGAGAATTATTAATGAGCAGTTGGCCAAAGTGAAAGTGCAGCATTGAGACAAGAGGCAAAAGGAACCAGGATGACACCAGATTAATGCTGCAGCATTAGTATAGCCAGGAGATTTATCACGTGGTTGACAAATGCAAGGCATTGTCAAGTGCATGGGCTAACAAGAAAAGTGACAATGACTGTAAGAACCTGAAAACATGAATACAAATAGAAATGAGCGGTGAAGAATGGCAGCACAATTCATGCATTAGCTCAACACAAAGCCTATTATATTGAAGCCTATTGTGTATGAAGCACCATGCAGGGGTGCTCTGACTTGGGTAGGGCAAAAGCAATGTATGTAACCTAAACATTTGTATCCCCATAATATGCTGAAATAAAAAAAATAAAAATAAAATAAATTAAAAAAAAATCAAGACAGAGGCTTTTCTCTCTAAGAGAGCACCAGTCAGAAAAAAAGAATCAACTCCAGGACACTGGGCAATATGCTTCAGATGGATTATGGAAATGTGTGTACATCTTGTGGGAAGCTGGGTTTGTTGCTAGTGGCATTCCAGAAGTTTAAGGTGAGTTGTATTAGATATAAGAAGGACCAATGGTCTTTCTCCATGAGGCTTTTATGCAAAAGCTCAGAAATGTGAAACTTCATGATATGAATGAGAACTTACAAGTAGTTTGATACAGTTGGAGTAAAAAGCATTATGTTGAAATGGTGGATCAGGTTAATTAAACTAGCTAATTAATTAGTGGATTTTATTAGTTTGGTAAGCAGTTTTTGAAAATCAGGCATGCATTTTAGGTATGTGTCAGTGTTTAAGATAGTTTTATCCACTTTATTCAGAGTAATGAGATATGTCTCTCCAATGGCAAGAAAGAGAGAGAGAGCCCTTGCATAGTCATTGTTTTTAAAGTGATCACGATTTGAATACAGGCTCATTTACTTATTAGCTATGGGACTTTGGGAAAATGCCTTAAACTCTCTAAGTGTCATTATCTCATTAAATGGACACAGTTATATCTAACCCTCAAAGGATATTAAGGATTCTCTCAAATATGGAATGATTTTAATCTTGAATATGGTAGGCATTTAGCTATATTCTTTTTGATATTCTCTTCGAATGGTAAGTTAAAAACTACACCTCTCTCTCTGCAAGAAAGAATTAAATAAAATTCCTAAGATGTTAATATCCATATATTTTATATATATAAAAAATGACAGTGACTTTAAAAGCATAATAATGAAGATCTGAAAAAATGCTTCACTAATAACGTATAATAGGAAAAACTGTAGGACCATAAATAGCAAGAAAATAGGAATTAAAAATTAGAAAAATATAGGGTTAAAGTACTTAATGGAAATATGGCTAAATGCAGACTTTAAAGGAAATAAGTAACTATTTGACCTCCGTCAACTGGACATGAGAACGGTTTGAACTGCATCAAAGGTTGGCATGCTGAAATCATAATCCATTGACCATTACATAAAATTCACAATTTGCATATTTCTCAGACTGAAAAAGTAGATTTTTAATATTTTATTTGATACTTACCAAAAATATTTTTGATCATTTGTTTTGTAGAAAAATAAAGTTATATTGGTATACCCTGACAAATATTGTTTTGGACTAAGCTTCTGCAGTAAGCCCCAACAGGCTGGACTGAGAAATCAAAACAGAGTTACTTATGTTGAAGTTCTATATCATCAAACTGAAATTGAACCTCTGAGAAATCAGGAGAGAAAGATAAAAGCCTAATTTTTTAAACAGGCCAGTTTCAACTTGCATGATAATGAGGTTCCCTAGGTTTCAATCCTTAACCTGAAGTAACCTGGTGTTAACCAATCAGTTATCTGTCTGTCTCTGTTATGTCTCCCTGTCTCCACCTTACAAGGAAAGTAACTTCGAAATGACCAATCTGCTTTCTGCTCTTTGTTTCTGCTTACTTTAGCCCTTTTTCTGTCTATAAAGCCAACCACCTTTGCTTAACTCAATGGAACAGTTATTCTATTTTATAGAATGAAATGTTGCCCAATTCTAGAATTGCAAATAATACAACTGAGATCTTTAAACTAAATTTGTTGTAATATTGCCTTTTGATTTAGTTGTCCTCACAGAGAACACTGAAATAGCTTTTAAATATTATTTGGATTTCTAATCAATACAGCAGAAAAATCGGGGGGGGGACCCTTTACACACACATACACACACACACACACACACACATAATATCTTTGAAATGTTGGTTACATATAATATTTAAATAATGTCCTGGGATAGAAGTTCAAGTTAATTGACTCATGTTCTTGGAACAGACTGAATACTTAAAATGGGGACCAGAAAAACTCTGCCTCCTTGTCTAATAAAGTTCTAAGACAGGAAAAGGAAAGAACCTTTACTTAACCCAATGGAACACTCATTCTATTTTATAGAGTGCAAAAGTATAAAATAAGGCAGGTCACGGTGGCTCACACCTGTAATCCAACACTCTAGGAGGCCAAGGTGAGAGGATCATTTGAGCTCATGAGTTTAAGACCAGCCTGAGCAAGAGCGAGACCCTGTCTTTACCAAAAATAGAAAAAATTAGCCAGGCATGGTGGCACATGACTGTGGTCCCAGTTACTCGGGAGGCTGAGGCAGAAGGATCCCTTGAGCCCAGGAGTTTGAGGTTGCTGTGAGCTAGGCTGACGCCATTGCACTCTAGCCGGGCAACAGAGTGAGACTCTGTCTCAAAAAAAAAAAAGTATAAAATAAAAATTTTAAATTCAATATCACCAAGACTCTAAACCAAAAAATTATCAAAAACATGGTGGAAACCCAAGAAACCTCATGGACAGTGAGTGGCAAACATAAAGTTGCCCCAAAGGAGTGCAAGCAATTGGAACTGCCATGGGAAACAACTACAACTAAGGATAAATTCATCCTCCACAATGACAGACCATGATTTAAAGATATTAATATGAGAGTGAGCAGATACAACAAATAGGATCATTTACAACTCAATAACTATAGAAAAAACACTACTGGAGTAAAGACTTGAAACATTATAAAGCCAAATTTCATTTTGTGTTCTTCTATTAATTTGCATTGCAATTGAATCTTAACTTGTTATTCAGGAAAAAAGAAAACATAATTATTTATATCAATTAGATGGAATCATTTTGGAATGGCATACTTTTCATTCAAGAACACCAATCCAATAATATAATTAATGAGAAGTTTGAAATAGTGGTTTCTTTTGTTTTCCCTTAAAGCTTTTCATATTTCAAACTATGTTAGCCATAAATACATACAAAACCAACATGTCAGGTATTATAATTTCAGAAATTTTTTTTTCATTTTAAACTTACTTTTCGGCAACCGCAGTGCTTAAAGCTTTTTAAGTCACCCTGCACTTATTTAAACCTGTAAACAAAAGGATTGAAAAGTGTCATTTTGAAATGTCATATCTGCTGTCAGTGATTCATGAATAATTGACACTGGGATTACCTAGGGAAATTTGCAATTAGCCTCTTCATTAACATAAGAAGGAACAGTGAGTTGCTTGGTGAATGCTAGATTTAAACTTAAGTATTTACTCAAGAGATAAAAAGTTTATAAAGGGATCTCTAATGAAAAATTCATTAGTTCAATGTGATATCCCAGAGGTTCCCAAGTTACTTCATGAATCAGTCACTGAGAAAATCAAGAACACATATTCAGTTATTAATTTATGCATTCAAATAACTGTGAATGTCCACATAACACAAGAGATCAATCTAAGGTGACATATGATAAAATGGTGATTTCAACAGCATTGCTAGGGAATATACACCATTTCAGGCTACTGTCAATTTGCTGTTGATTATTCAGAGTTGAAAATTAGAATCTAACAAATGTACATATTATTAATAAAATAATAACAAAAGTTTTGTGTGTAATGACTATGGAATGAATTTTAAATACCTGAACTTATTCAGGTGATAATAAACATCATCATGACTGAACATAGTCTCCTTAAAGTTGATGTTTGAATCTCAAGACAGCATTGATATACATAAAAAAGGGCACTGATCTTTGCCCAAATGTAGTCATAAAAAGGATAAAACTAATTAGGTAAAGTTGAATAATGTGCACATAAAAATACCAAAATGACTAATTTCACTAATTTTTATGTTGCTATATTGGTCAGGTTAACTGTACCCCCTTTGAAGGTGTCTTTTAAGACTTGCATGTATTTTAGGTGCAATTAAATGAAGCAAATATTGTATAGAATTTATTGTTTCCAGTTCATCTTTACAGTTGAAATTATGAACTGTGTAAAGTAAGTTGAAGATATTAGAAAATATTCCAATATAGTTTACAAAATTTTAAAGGAAAGATATTTATATAGAGTGGGAAAAAATAAAAAAGTATTTCTGGAAACTGGAATAATTCATTTTTCACATATTGTTTGCTGTGGGTATATGTCATCCACACAATAAACTCATATGAAGAAATCCATAACAGGAAAAAAATGATTTTGCTTTATCTGTAGCGTCTTGTTTTTAAATTACCAAGACATTCCAGGAAACAACAACGTATGAGTAATTAGGAACAGCCTGAACTAGCAAAAAAAAAAAAAAAAAAAAGGAAA
>CAUYRT010102483.1:0-39400 GCA_963574885.1 Lepilemur ruficaudatus
GAGTACATGCGGTGTTTGTTTTTCCATTCTTTAGATACTTCACTAAGGATGATGGTCTCCAGTTCCACCCAAATTGTTGTAAAAGGCATTAGTTTATCCTTTTTATGGCTGAGTAGTACTCCATGGTTTACATATACCACAGTTTGTTAATCCACTCATGAATTGATGGGCACTTTGGTTGATTCCTTATCTTTGCAATCGTGAATCGTGCTGCAATAAACATTCGAATGCAGGTGTCTTTTTGATAAAATGACTTCTTTTCCTTTGGGTAGATACCCAGTAGTGGGACTGCTGGATCAAATGGTAGGTCTACTTTTAGTTCTTTGAGGAATCTCCGTACTGTTTGCCATAGAGGTTGTACTAATTTGCAGTCCCACCAACAGTGTATAAGCATTCCTTTCTCTCTACAGCCACACAAGCATCTCTTATTTTTGGACTTTTTAATAAAAGCCATTCTAACAGGGGTAAAGTGATATCTCATTGCGGTTTTAGTTTGCATTTCCCTGATGATTAGTGATATTGAGTATTTTTTCATGTTTATTGGCAATGTGTCTGTCTTCTTTGGAAAATCTATCTAGGTCTCTTGCCCACACTTGATAGGGTTGTTTGGCTTTTTGTTACTGATTTGCTTGAGTTCTTTGTACATTCTGATTATTAGCCCTTTATCAGATGTATAGCCTGTGAATATTTTCTCCCATTCTGTAGGTTGTCTGTTTGCTCTGTTGATTAATTCCTTAGCTGTGAAGAAGCTTTTTAATTTAATTAATGAGACAAAAAAATTAGAGTATTTCAATTTAAAGTCAGTCAAGAACATTTCATAATTAATGGTATGGGGATGTGGCAGCATTTAGGAAAGTGGCAGGAAGATTATTGAAGTTTGTGAAATACAGATTTAAGCTAAAACATCCAGGACATTGAACTCATCACAGTGGAGTCTGCCCTTTTGGGTGAATGTGTTTATCCCTGAGTTCCTGACTGTTTGAAAAAGTTTCTTCTTTCTACTCTGAGAATCTATATCACTTGGGGGGGTGCTTTTTCTACCCATAGTTCTCACCCAAAATTCATACCTTCCTTCCACAATACTAGGCTGGGCTATTTAATGCCCCTGGGCCTCAGGCAGGACGGTTGGTGATGGCCTTTGGCACCCCAGGTCCTGCAGAGAAGCACAGGTGTTCGTGAGATTGCCAAGTCTGAGCGCCTTCAAAGTCCGCACATGAAAGCACGTTGACTTCCTAATCCTTGGGTTTGCCAAACAAATTACTGCGGGAAATTGCACTCCCCCCTCTTCTCTGCCCCAAGGACAAACATCTGTTTCTTACAAGACCTTATGGTAATGCAGTAGTAGCAGCAGGAAGTGTGCAACATAATCTAACACCTGGCCTTTTCCTGGAAGTTTCCTGAAGCTCCAGCATTGGTAAGATTGCGATACAATCCCAAGAGACCGTAGATGACAGTTTTCCAGACCACCTAACAGTATTGTCAGCTTCTGAATGAGGTGTTGGTGGCTTCTCAAGACAGCTTTCTGCTTCATTCTCAGGTCTATATCTGGAGGTAGCCAATGTCAAGGTATTAGGTATTTTTTGATGTTGTTGGAAAAGATTAAAAACCAATTTAAAGCACCTTAAGCAAAAAATGGTATGTTAGCCAATTTCCACAATACTTCTGGAAATTTTTTTCTTTCTTAAATTCTCTAGTTTACCCCTAGGCACCTTTTGAAGTTTTGTTATTCTTGAATAATAATAGAGATGATATAAAAAACCGCCACCACCTCCTTGCTATAGAGCATACTGAGAGCCAGGCACTGTTCTAAGCACTTTGCACATCTTTGTTTATTTAATCCTCATAGAAACCCTTTGAGAAGATGCTCTTGTTCACTTTGTCAGCACCGTTTTACAGAGGAGTAAATGGAGGCCCTGGGAGGTTAGGAGCTTGCCCAGGGCCTCACAGTGAGTAAGCAGTGGAGCTGGGGTTCAGACCCAAGCGTGCTGGCACCAGGCACGGGTGTCCCTCGCCATACCTCTGTGCTGCTTTTGCCACGTGGGAAGGACAGAGGGCTCCCCAGGTGGTGGGGAGGGGGAGGAGGTCAGGGGATGCACAGGTCCATCCAGTGCTCCTGGAGGCCATCACTGTCCTTGTCCAAATCCTGCCTGTTCTCTATCCAGGCCGCAGCTTCACATTCAAGACCTAACTAGGTTTTCAGTTCAGAAGGTTTTACAATTCCACAAATTGCTGGATCAGAATCAAACTCTTAAGTTTGGTTTTCAGTGATCTTGGTTACACGACATTCAGCAGTAAAGGAAAGCCTTATGCTCTGAGATAAGAACGTTGAGATTTGAATTGTAATTCTCTCTAAGTTATCTAAGGCTCTTTTACTCGTCTGGGTCTTCAGAAGCAGGTGTTCTGCCTGCAGCTTGTGCCTTTCTCTTTCCCTCAAACTGATCTGTGGAAGAAATTCCCTGATCCTCACAGCTTTCATCTTTCATGAAACAAGTTTAGTATTGGTTGCACCTCCATGTATCATTGCTAGAATGTGAACCGATCTTACAGCTTCTTGCCATGTGTAGACCCAACTCCCAGTTACTCCCTATTTCTCTGTAAGACTGACTCTGGAAAATTTAAGAGGAAATTAATTGTACGGATACAAAGCATCTTTGAAGGAAGAATTGAGCAACCGTGTTTCAGAAGGGGACAGGCCCCGTGGTGGTTCTGGTGAATCTCAGGAGGAACTGAAGGACAACAGTTCCTTCGGCCACTGCTATCAGGTGGTCTCACTCCCTCTGCAGTCTGCACCAGGGGACAGTGTTTTATGTGAAAGGATTGAATGGGGAGGCTGGCCGTGGTTTGCACTGGCGTTGCAATTTGCAAATGTGAAGCCTGGAACAGAATAATCCTTAAAAGGAAGGGAATTCTTGTTATTTTTATTTATGTCCTATCTACTTTCAAAAGCTCACTGAATGAATCACAGTTCTTTTGTCATCTGATAGGTACTAATTTTGTAATGTAGATAGATAGTATTTACTATGTGTCACTTAATTATAGTACAACTATATTCCATTTGATGGTTTTGTTTACGCAGACCTATATTTTTGCAACATTTTCTATTTTAGCACAAGACACACGATTGATGTTTAATGACCCTAATCTGGTAACTCATGCTCTGTCTGCATTTAAAGAGTGTGCTCTTGGTTTTTATTACATATAATTAAGAACTAGAATGTATCTATTTTTATATTTAATTTTTAGACCTAATGATGTGTGAAAAACACAACTAAAATTGTACATTGTATGTAAATGATTTTGAAATTTTTATTTTTGTGAAAATTGCCTTAATTATTTTCCAGATACCTTAATGAAAGAATATAATGATAGTGATGATGATAATTATAATAATACGTTAAACCCAATCAACTTCTCCAGAGAAATGAATTTATGTAAATTTTGACAACAAAATGCATCTCAAATATAATTTTAGCTCTTTAGAAGAAAAATTTAGTTGGTTTATCGAGCACAACATTTAATCCTTGACTCAGGCACTGGCATTTAATGTTCTGAGGGCATAAATAGCATAATGGTGCCTTGTGATATTGGAGGAGCTTTGTGCCAGGATCTTTGGTCAAATTATGGCCATGATTAGAGACAAAATTCCCATATTATATAATTCCACTCATATGAAATGTCCAGAGGAGGCAAATCTATAGAGATAGGGAGCAGATTAGTGGGTCCCTGAAGTTGGGGATGGGAATGAGGCCTCTTAATAAGGGGAAGGAAATGTTCTAAAACTAATCTGTGGGAATGGCTGTACAACTTGGTAAATTTACTAATGATCATTTAATTGTACACTTAAAATGGATGAATTGCATGGTATGTAAATTATACTTCAATAAAGTTTTTAAAAAAAAAATTATGGCCATGAAATCACTAGGCAGATTAAGGGACCTAAATTTTCTTCGAATTCTTGTTGTCCTTGTATTACTTATTTTTTTAACTTTTACTTTCAGTCTTTATTAGTCTCGTTTATGTATATTATTCATAGATATCATATGATTAATAGTTTTTTTAACCAGTATGAAAATCAGTTTAACTCTTATTTATTGTAACATCTGAGATTACCATCTGTTTTTATTCTGTTTTGCACTATTCTTGCTCATTCTTTCTTTCTTTTGGCATGTGGATAAGGTGCTCTGCCTGTATAAATGAATGACCGGTCTGGTCATATGAATGGCTAGGTTAGGACTCTAGATATTGCTCTATTGTGTTTGGACTTTATTTATTTATTTATTTATTGAGACAGAATCTCGCTCTGTTTCCCAGACTAGAGTGCCGTGGCATCAGCCTAGCTCACAGCAACCTCAGACTCCTGGGCTCAGGCTATCCTCCTGCCTCAGCCTCCCAGGTAGCTGGGACTACAGGCATGCGCCACTACGTCCAGCTAATTTTTTCTATTTTTAGTAGAGACGGGGTCTCACTCTTGCTCAGGCTGGTCTCAAATTCCTGAGCTCAAACGATCCACCCGCCTCAGCCTCCCAGAGTGCTAGGATTACAGGTGTGAGCCACCACGCCCAGCCTGTGTTTGGACATTTAATGTTATGGAAAGTAGGAGCCTAACCCTTCTTCTTCTAAAAATGATTTATTGTTTTATTTTTATTTCTGGCTGATTGCTTGTAATTCTTTAACGTTAAAGTATAGACATTTCCCTGGGATGTGTATGAATGTTGTTCTGTTATTATTTTTCAGAATCTGTGTGTTTTTAGTTTCTATACCAGATCTGTTTCATCCTGAGAAATGTTTACAAAATGTTCTACTGTACTCTTATTTTGCTATTGTCTATTTATCCTGACCATATGTTAGCTCTGTAGTTTTCATCCTCTTTAATGGCCTCTCTCCCCACATGAACTGGGTGAGGTGCCTCCAAGCATCACTGACTTAGTGTCTCACGATCCTTCGCTAATTGGTGTCCCAGTGGTGTTGAACCATTACTCTCACAGCCTGCTTCTGCCCTGCGTAATATAGCTAGGTTAGGGCGTTGGGCATTTAGGAAAATGTACACACACACACTCCACATCTCCCTGTCAGATTTCTGTTTGATTTAGCCACATGGGCAACTGAGGAGCTTTTGGGTCTGCTTTCAAATGCTCCTCTCTGCAGTGGTGCAAGACCCACTCTCTCCTCTTCTTCCCACTCTTCTAAACCTACGAACAGCATGGGATTCTGCTAGAGGTTCCCCCATTTATTTCCCAGGGATACTGCATTTTTTTCAGGAAAGAGAATCAAAGGATGATGCCATAGGTTACTTCAATCTTTATCCCAGCCATGTTCCTTATTTCCAGTTTCTAACCGTGTTGTAAGAGTCTGACCCCAAACCCCTTTTAAAATCTATTTGATTTTAAAAGCAGGAAGGTGAGGTTAGGTATCTATATTTATATTGTGATCTTAACCAAAGTGAATGACCTCAATTTAAATATATGTATGTATGAACATACACACATATACATTTCTATATCTATATCTATCTAGAGAGAAGGAAAGAAAGAGAGAGGGGCGAGTTTTATTGATAAAGGAAGCAAAATAAATCAACAAGTGGCTCCCCTGGCCCTCTGCTCTGGCTGTTTGGCGAGCAGATCACCGTAACCCTCCTTTTTCTCATTTTGCTTCATCATCTCTCTCTATCTCTCTGACCTCAATGCTCAGGACAAACCTTTACTAAGAATTCACTCACTTTCAGATACAGTTTCTAGTCCCCTCTTTGTCAGAGTAAACTGCAGTAACACTGAGATGAGTTTTCAGAATCCATCTGATGGAAGTCAGACTGAGGAACCGGAGCTCTTGCCTAGGAGCAAGTAACCTGGAGGCCCAAGTAAAGCCGAGAGAGGTCCAGTACTTGCCAGCAGCATATGCCACGTCCTTTCTGGCTGCGTTAGCATATGCTCTGACCCCAGAGTGACAGAAGAGGTCGCTAAGGGATATTTATAGCCACATCACTTACACAGGTGGGGACTGCTTCAGTCATGGGATAGCTCCATTTTATACTCTGATAGTTACGTAACTTACGTGAGGTTTTCCTTATGTCCCATCTTATAAATCCATAGATGCCAGGACTTGTTTACCCAAATCCATTTAAACAGACCATCAAGGACTCTCCTGCTAGCATTAGCCAGGAGATCTTGCATTTGCTGGTATCTGAATGGATCTCTCCTAAAGGAAGAAACGGCGTTCTGGGCTTGCTTGGAAAGCATTTCTTTGCCATAAATGCATCAACTTTGTCTGCTTTATTACACTTGCATGTATGTCAATCATTAATTCAGCGACATTATTGCTATGACTAGTTCATTAGACGAGTAGTTAGTTAAGTGGAAGAACCCAAGCGAATGAAATGTAGTTTCTTGTTCGAACGCAGAATGATCGACCCTAAAAATGACCTGCTGATAAGATCAAGTAAAATATCTGTAGATATTTTATAAAAATCTACAATTATAATTTATGCTGATTTATTTAAATTTAAAAGCCCATAAGGATTATAAACCCCATCCTATGGGTTACAATGCATTTTGAAACTGCTTTCAACCAGATGCTAAAGACAGTGAAGTCAGCTTATTCTCACTCAATGGTCTTTTAATCTACTCTTTGTGCACTTGGTGATGGATTTTTTCCTATAGTATCTTTCATATTAACTGTTCAAGTGTTGTGCCTTATTTTCATTGCCTCAGCTGAGTGAAATATCTCTTCTGAGGTTTGTGAGGTAGAGCTGTGAGACTAAAGCAAAGCCTGAAATGTTGGCTTATCTACAATACACATGCACTGTTAGGTGAATTTCTTCCTACAGTTTTAAAAGAGAAGTCATGGAGACACTGAGCTCTAAGGCAAACCTGGCCCAGCCACCAGCCTGGTCATCATCGTGGTTCTACTTCTTTTATGTCCAGAGCCATCACTGTGCAGATGTGAGCCTCTGGGTCTGTTTCCTTTGTCTCTCTAGGGAAGACGAGCACGCCCTCATCCAGCAATACTGCCAGACGCTGGGAGGGGAGTCCCCCGTGAGCCAGCCGCAGAGCCCGGCTCAGATCCTGAAGTCGGTGGAGAGGGAAGAGCGTGGAGAGCTGGAGCGGATCATTGCTGACCTGGAGGAGGAACAAAGGTGTGCTAGGCCTGGGAGAAGAAAACGTGCCATCTTTTCTTTCGTACGAAGTTCAACGTGGCCCCTCCCCATTCTCTTTTCACGACTATTGTCCAAGAAGTCACAGTGGAGTGGAAGTTTTAGAGGACATTAACAAACTGGGATGCTGGCTGCAGAAACAGCAGCGTTTGGGGGTTCAGTGGTGATGTCCACTTACTTAAAGCTGCAGTTTTACTCACGCATGCCCATCTTACTGTTAATACACGTGTTCATGTAACAGGGCATAGCATGAGCTAAATTGGAAGCTCACAGACTATTTTGGGGAGAAGACAGTGTACATGGTAGTAATTCCGTTTTCCCTTTCTGCATTAGAAATCTGCAGGTGGAGTATGAGCAGCTGAAGGAGCAGCACCTGAGAAGGGGGCTCCCCGTCGCTTCCCCTCCAGACTCGATTGTATCTCCTCACCACACGTCCGAGGATTCAGAACTTATAGCAGAAGCAAAGCTCCTCCGGCAGCACAAGGGTCGGCTGGAGGCGAGGATGCAGATTTTAGAAGACCACAACAAACAGCTGGAGTCTCAGCTCCACCGCCTTCGGCAGCTGCTGGAGCAGGTAGGGTGTGCGGAATTCAGTGTCGCGCTTCCCCACGCCACCTGTCCACTGCCCTGGGGCTTGGCCCAGGTGTCAGTAGAGATAAAGAGGTCCACTTTCAATTTCTCACCGCCATAGTTAATTTAGACCGGCTTAGAAATTTCCTTTTCACATGTGAGCATTAAATCCTCACTGGCACAGAAAATGTGTTCGCCCAGCTTACGCTGGAATTTCTGATGCTGCTTTGACACTGAAATCTATCTCAGCTCTGAATAGTTTGAGGGAAAAGACATATATCTGCCTAAATTACACGTGGGAAGCGTTTTCGGAGATTAAGGAACAGCAAGTGACCTGAAATCTGCATCCTAAAGCTTGCTTCCAGTGAGCCAAGAACACTGACTCCAGGAATAATTATTTTCTAGTTTCAAGAAATTGAGCTAACAGATGGTTATTAATTTGCTACTGTTATTCCCTAACATTGTACCATGTTTTATGGCAGTTGCTTGCAAACTTTCTTGACAATAAAAAATACAATTTACATTATGATGAATGCACACATATATGACGAACACAAAATAATGCTTGCCTTGATAGAGAACTGTCAACTCTTATTTTCTATTCCTTTTCCTTTCTTCCTCCCTCCTTTACTTTCTTCCTCCCTTGTATTTTTCTTCTCTCTGTTTTTCTTTCTTAATGCTGGTCAGGACCTACTAAATTGATTCTATAACTCATCAATGGGTCATAGTTTGCAATTTTGGAAAAAACCATCCTTTGGGATATAGCGGAAGCATCAATACAGTGTCTCCCTTTCTGGTGCCTGTAGTCTTGTTAGGGACCATAACAAGATAGTATCGTATGTAACAGGTATATATAACAAAATACTATCATATATAAAAGACACAAGACACTGTAGAGAATTAAGTAATTGATCACACATAGCACTTAGGAATAGGACTCGTGTCACAGAACTAGTGATGGAGAAGCCTTTGCAGCAGGTTCACAGAGTGCAGAATCCCAGCGCAGGGGCCAGGAGCCCCTCTCTCTTGAAAAATCCCTGACATCAACATTTGTGTCATCTTTTGCCTTTTTCTCTAGCCTGTGCAGCGTGGGGCCTCTAGGCAGTGTGATGAAAATGCCTTTCTCCAGAAAGGATATATTGACTTAAAGCAGAAACAACTTTCTCTCCAATGAGTTTCTTGAATTTTGGAAAACCATCACTTCCCAGTTGCTATCAGTCTTTTTAACTTGCCAGAGTAATTGAAAACAGTGTAATTTCTGTGGTACCTACGCCGTGGGCCATAGGTATGACCTTATATTTTTGACCATATATTTTGACCATATGGTTTGACCATATATTTTTCTTTATGTCTCTCACTGTTTCAGAATTTGTGCGAGACTGTTTTGTGGAAACAGTCCTTCAGGGCCTCCATGTTCTGTATCATTAGAAAATAAGAGTGACCCAAGTCCTGGCTTTCTGGAGGCCCTCCAGAATGTTTGAGTTTCTGACCTCAATGCCAGTCACATACACTGGAAAATTACATTGTTCCTACTGTGAATTTAAAGTGTCCGAATGGTGCCTGTGTAAGGGACAGATTTTCTCTTGCAGTCTCTTATTTAGGTTCTGAAGCATTAGTGTTGACAACTTAGTGCGTATATGGAATCACTGCAGGAGCAAGCTGTGCTTGAACCCTGTATTTGCCATGGCTTGTCGATGCTCTTAGGAGAGCGAAAGGCTCTTCTGCTCACTCCTATCTTCCCCTGTTCCCTCCATTCCATTAGACAGCACTGCTTAATGGCTCATGTGCCTTCAGAAGAGCACAGTAATGCTCTTAGAGATAGCAGGTATCTAAATGGCTCTGTATATCCCAGATTGTAGAGCTCATATCTCTTCTTAATGATTTAGCATGCTGAATGCCAGTAGTAGATGGAAAATTTAACTCTGATAAGTGAAAACTGGCTTCAACCAATATAGACTTAATGGAAAAATCTGCATGAAAAAAATTGTAACTTCCATATTGCCTATGTAGTGAATCACACTTTCTAATTTGATCATATACTTGTCAACATATCAAAGATTTATGTGAGAGTGCACTTACAAAGTATTTACTAAGTGACAGACTGTTCTAATCATTTTAGAAATAGTAATTCATCACTCCGCTCGCAAAACTCAATGACACAGGCACTACTATTACCATCCGTATTTTACAAATAAAGAATCTTTGCCCAGAATTACACAGCTTCTGAGTGGCAGAGTTGGAATTGGAACCAAGCAATCTGAATCCAAAATTGTGCTCTTAACCGCTCTCCAATATTGCTTTTAAATATGAGTTGATTTTGAAATTGTATAAATTTTCTGTATTAGAAGATCAGTGCCAATTTTTTAAAGATGAATGAAAGCTGTTTCCAAATTCACTTGGTTGACATAAAAATAATAGAAAAATTGAGGGGTGAAAATGACACCAATACATCAATCTTGCGTATAACCAAGTGAGTTCTTCAAGGTGCCCAATCAGAAAGGGAAGGATCACTTGGTGCTCAGGTGAAGAACCCGGCCCCTCCCACCCTACTGAGACTAAAATGTATTTGACAGTGTCTGAAGGCAACGAACTCTGTAAGATTTAATTATCCAGGATGCGGGAGGGGAAAATGGAAAGGAAATGTTGTACTTCACGGTTATTTGAATCCTTTCTCTGCTTTTACCTCTGAATCTGATTCCAGCCTGAATCCGATTCCCGAATCAACGGCGTCTCCCCCTGGGCCCTGCCACAGCATTCTGCTCTGAGCTACCCACTGGATCCGGATCCCAGCCTGCAGTTCCACCAGGCAGGTGGGTGTCCCCAAGACACAGCTACTGTACCCAGTCAGCTTTGTGCTTGGCCATTTGTTTGGTTTTCTTTTTAAGTAGCATTCTTACACACTGGTGCCTTAGGGCATAAAAAAGTTTTGTATTATCTTTGGTCTCAAATAAGTGCAAATCCATTTAAGTAATATCAAAAACACAAACATTTTTAGAGTAATAAGCTATAATATGCTTGTTTGTATAATGTGTAGTAGTGGATTAAATTTTGAAAGATGAAATAATCTCTTTCCTTTTGGGATGAGTGAGAAATTAATATTTTATTTGCGTTGAGAATGTTTTTTTTTTTTTTAGTACATTTTCTGTCTCTAAAATTTCACGTTTGTGCATATTCAGAACATTGTACTAAAGAATGTTATACCAAACGTTATGGTTTTCCCTGCCCAGGTCTGAGAACTCATTTAGCTAGTTTTCTCCATCCTAGTCTGTGTAGACATTGCCCCACCTGCTCCATCTGAGGCACAGGTCCCACCTAGCCCGTCACCGCTCACAGTGGGGACCCGTCACTGATGCTAGGAAGGGCTCAGTAAACTAGGTATTCAGGAACGATATTTTATTATCAATGAATTCAAATTCTAAAATTCTACTGATGACCACACACTTTAACTAAATTTATTTGTGGGATATTTAGGTACATTAACCAGAAGAAAAACTTAAATATTAATATTGTTTTAATATTTTTTAAGTAAGAGAGTTATTTTGACTATAGATAATAGAACTAAAAAACACACCAAGGTAAAAAATATCTTATCAGATACCTTTCCTTTTGTGGCAGGGTAAGCTAGCCTATGCTGAAGCCTCCAAAAAGAAAGAAGGAAGAAAAGAGACAATTAATAGAATATTTTTCTTCTATGAAAAAATACTATCAATGCAAAATAATAGATTTCTTGCTAATTAAAATAATATGATTATATGGCTTATTTTTCAGTCTTATATTTGCCCCTGGTGTATGGGTTCTTTCTACACAGACATCTAGTACATTTTAATTGTATAAAATTGTATTACCAACAAATAATACAAAACTGGTTTTGGTATTTTTCCCTGAAATTGTCCTTTCCAATGGGAACTCTTTTCCCATTGCTATTCGGAGGCTGCCGGTAGTACCTTCTCCTGAGTTTGGGTTTTGATGGAAGGCGAGACATTAATTTTAGAAGGTCTACCGTTCTTTTCATGTGCTGTCACAGCCGGAGAGGACCTGCTGGCCCCGCCGCAGGACACCAGCGCGGACCTCACGGAGGTCATGGAGCAGATCAACAGCACGTTTCCATCCTGCTGCCGTGAGTATGAGAGACCCTAACACCGCCGCCGCGCTCTTGCCTTCCCTTTCCCGTTTTCCGCGTGCGGCCCTTTATTTTACTTGCTGAGATAACAAAATCCGGTATTAGAAGCAGGATTGAAGATTATTTGAAAATAAGGCAAACGTTACATATGTTGAGAAAGAAAATGAGGCTCAGCCTAGATACCATCACATCGCCGGGGCGCAGTGACAATGATATCCTGCGCTTTGAGATTTTTCAATATGCCTTATGAGTGATAAAACGAAGATAAATACAAATAAGTCTGATTTTAAGAAGAAATTATCTTCTTCAATGCAAGCTATCATAGGAAATGCGTCTTCAAAGAAGAGCTTTTAGGGCATGCCAAACAAGGCATGGAAATAGCCTTTCTAATGTAATTCCCTCTCTTTTCTTTAGACATTGTTCTCTGATGGCATCAGATTCTAGTTCAGAAAGGGATTATTTTCAGATTTTCCTTTTTTTTTTTCCTTGCTGGTTCCTTTTCTCATGAAATAAAATACTCCTTGTATAAAGGCCAAACAATTTAAGGCATCACAGCTTATGACCCTGTAAATTTTCCATATGAACAACTAGAAAATAACCAAATAAAAATAGTCCGAATCCCAGAGGAAATTATATAATGATTCTTATTTATTCATTTTTCCAAATGTTTTCTTTTCAGCATCTTACCACCTTGCAGTTTCTGCTGAGCCCTTACCTAAAACACTTTTGCTATTTCTAACAAAACCCGCTTACCTGCATGTATATGCATATTACTTAAGGCTACAGTCATATTTTAAATAATCTTTTAAAGGAGATGTAGATATTATTTATAATGTTAGGGTGATTTCCTCTCACACTGATTTTCAATCTAGGCAGTCACTAAGCTAAGATTTTATATAAAGCACAGCCTCTTATTTTACCCTCTTCTGTCATCTCCTTAGAAAATATCATCCTAAATGAGGAAAAAGATACTATCAATTATCTGGAGTGTACATAAGTAAGATATATTGACTTCATTAAAAATTATCCTTCATTTTATACCGCACTGCAGCTTAAAAATGTCATTCTGAGCAGAATATGAAGACAACTGTTTCAAACATATTTCTCTCTGAATTTTCGGGAATATTTGCCTAAAAGGTATATTAGTTTCCACAAGCCCCCAAATATATCTATTTACATTTTTCAGTTGTCATTTTTCATGTGTAATTCTAATATTCTGCTTCCTACAATTTGTGGGATCACATTTACAGTATGTCAATACCCACACTTGCCACCAAAAAGCATGTGCATACACACACACACGTATGCACTTTTGGCTTTGTAGAGTCCCACAAAAGCTTAAGAGGGTCAGTGGATGCCCCCATGCTATTCGATTGTTGTGTATTTTTATGCTCTGTGACCACCATAGTGGATGAACAGATTATATCTTTTATGTTAATTACAGTTCCAGGTTGAAATTTTTTTAGAGGTTTTGGTTCTAAGTTGTTTATCACTTAATGGCTAGATGAAACTCCTTCATAGTCTTTATAAACCAGAGTTTGAAAATTTAATTTCTAAATGAAATTGCCTTTTAGTTCAGCTTACACCTAAATACATTAATAATTATTCAAGAACAAATTCTGTACATCAAAGCCTGTTTAGAAGTTTTTCTTTAAATGTCATGGTGGACATTTTCAGTTTAAAAGTGAGTTGGCAGTGATAGCTAGGATGGGAAATATGTTTAAATATAATCGTTGTAGTGACTATAAAATGTGTAATTTCCATATTAAAAATTTATTCTAAACATGATTTTTACAAATTCCATTTTTTAAAGCACTTACTCTTAAATCTTTCTAAAGGTAAATTATCATATCTAGGTTTTGTAAAAGAGTGATGCATGTCATGTTTTAAAACAGACTATAATTAAAAATAATTAGAGATCAAAAATGAATCTTACGAGGTAAACATGTTCATTTTATGTTATAACCTTCTTTCAAAGACAAGTATAAAATTCCTATTGGATGGGAATCTTATTAGCGATTCATGGATATTGGTTCCTGAGAAGAGTATGTATCTTCAGTGAGACCCACAGCACAGAGGTTAAACCTCTCCCTTGTATTGGTATCCTCTACACCTGGGTCATTTACAACGTTTAGAGGGTGGTTGATGGAGCCCCGAGATTCCTTAATGGGAAACTGGCTCCATGTCCTCATAGTCTTAACTTTGTACATTCACAGATATTTATAATACTTATAGTTTTCTGTGAATGAGCATTACTAGTCATGTGTTATTTTGAAGAATTCAAATACATACCATGTAAGAAATGATGAATAGTGTATTGTGGAATCCTTTGCCATCTCGATGATTATTTTTGGCTTCTGAAAGTTCTGCTATTAGTTTGGGTTTAGTTTGCTCTTCTTAGTATCTATATTCATACTTTGCTTTGCTGATATACAAATATCCAAGATAGGGAAAGCATTCTATAAAATAAAGACTTACTTGTAAAATTGATACATATTTTAAAAGTCTGCCTAACCCTTTTAAAAATTGATGCAGAATAGAAACCAGCATGTGACTTAGATTTGGCCCCCAATACAGGTTTTTTCATTGAATGAATGTGTGAAGAATGATTACATTTTCTAATTGGGAAGGTTTAGTTGTTGAAGCTTTCCCAGATAGTGCTCAGAAGGTTCTATAGGATTCATTTGTTTTGTTGCCCCTTTTAAGTTACTCAGCTAGCAAATATTTTAATAAGCCTTTGCAATTCCCAAAGCTTACTGACCACCTTTGGAGGATTTACCTAAACAAATCAGATTGGCATCCTCCCAAAGCCAAGCCAATCCCCTGAGCCCCTGTAACTAATGAGAACTTTAAAATTGCTTGTCACCAGCATGCAATGAATTGATCTGCATGTTAATCTTGACTTTTGATCCTCTGTGGATTAAAAATTAGCATGGCCCCAAATGAATTTCCACTCCTGGCAGTCTTGGAATTAAAATGAAACTGTATTCATAAATTCTAATTGCATGAATTGCCTACTTTCTTTAACATGACATTTTTTAACTGTGTCTACATATTGTTGCACATAACACTTTAGAATTCCTTCATCTGAATTAATATCCCAGTTGGTCCTGATAGTATCCTTGAATTATGGCCTTTTAAAGTCTTTTAAAATTATTTATGTTGAGTTTCAGAGCAGAGAGGCAGGCATTTCCATCTCTTCCCGGCAAAGAGTTAATGATGGGAATTTAATTGTGCTGCCTATTAACCAATGTACATACTAAAATTCCCATCAACTATGGTAACCATTCCATTTTTAGTGTAAAATTTTTTGTGACCTTTTTCATTTATGTCCTTCAAATATATGGGATACTGTTAATAAGCTAAGTAATTTTTGCTGATAAACCAAGAAATGCTTTTAAAATTATTTTTGACCCACAGGCGTATTTTCACTGTGAATTGCCTATGTTTATTAAGCTTGAATGACATTCATCAAAAACTCAAAAACTCACGTGACATGCAATGATTTCCTTTTAAAATATGTTTGTATGATTTGTCCAGGGGAATACCCATAGCCTTTTATTTGAAAAAAGTTGTAGGCTTAACAGTATTGGTTTGGAGCAAAATAGATTAGACTTTTACCTACAGATTGCTATTTGCTATTAAATATATTTGTTTCTTACAAGAGAAGCATATCTTTGTCTCTTTTAGAAAGAACGTGTAAACCTATGGTGTACGTAGTAATAATTCAACTCAGCTGTTTCTCAGGTAGCTCAAATATGTATGGCAGTCCAGTCTTTTTCTCTGGATGTAACTTATATATCCAGTAGGACAGGGCTAATTTTAGCCTGATTCCTTCCCCAAATCCTGGGGCTCACACTTTCCCTCCAAGTATCATAGGAAGGGCACGCTTCACACCTGCTTTTGTTTTCTCACAAAGCTACTGGTACCCAGAGTGTGGTCACTGATATCTTTTTTTTTTCCTCCCCCTGCCTCAGCATAGAAAAATGAGAGATGGAAGAAGTGCAACATGCTCTATGATTAGGACAATTCTTATTTGACCAAGAATAGATGTTGCCATTATTGGGGGGTAGGGAAATCTCTTCTCCCCTCCCCTTGTTAAGAATGAGATAATTATGCATGAAAGGGAGGGATGAACAGCAGAGGCCTTGGAGAAGAGATTTTAGAGAGGTCCCCACAGAGCCTGCCAGATCTTCTTCACTGTCATGGGCTCTGGAACAAGGAAGGCATTGAGCTACCCAGGTGCAAAGCTGAATTAGACATCATATTCTAACTTCTCAGTGTTCCTAACTGGGCCCCTCCACGGCACTGTTACTAGACCAAGAAGGCTGCCAAGGATTAGGCCAGCCCTTTCCTTGATGCAAGCACTTGGCTACCATCTTCCCAGGCCAAGGTGGGAAGAAGGGTGGGCCAAGGGTGGCAGAAACCAAAGATTCATGCCTCTACTGGCCCCTTGGTCAGAATTGGTACTATTTAGCAAATTAGACAGAACTTGTTCTGTTCTGATACATAAACTAAATACCCGGCATGATTTAAATAGGAAACGTTGAGGGTTTTTTGGCAAGACTTGAGTGCTCATTGAATGCTTTAATGTATATATTAAATCTTAAATCACGTGGGATATGAGAAACTAACTAGGAAAACTAGCCCTTGTTAGAGCATTTAGCCAGGGGGAAAAAACCACCAAAAACCTGTTTCTTATTTCCTATTAGCATCCATTTAACAGCTGGGCTATTATCCTACTCAGAGCCGTACATTCCACACATTTGCATGCCTGAAAGTTGGAACCAGCAAAGCGGGAGTACAGCCTCCAATTGATTTCTTTTGTTTTCTATTTCAGCAAATGTCCCCAGCAGGCCACAGGTAAGAGCTGATGGGTTGATTGGCTTAACTCTTACTGTTCACAACCTAAGTAAGCAGATTAGCTACCACTGATTTTACTTCTACTGTATTCTTTATATTAGTAAGTAAACTAGCCTGACATTTAAATGTTAGTTGATTCTGTACGATTGTCAGTCTGAGGGAGTGGGATGGACTGGCTCCCAAGCCAGGTTCTTGCAAATACCAAACGTACTATGGGTTCGATCCTCTGTTCTAACAGTTTTTTATTGACATCTTATACAAAGTATACAAAGTTACTCTAGATAGGTTTGGCCACTGATGTCTCCTAAATGTCTACTTAAGGTAGCTATAACAGAACATTCACTTTTAAAAAAGTGACTAGTACCACTAAGATGGTTTTGTTTCTTTGAGTGGGGAAAAGTTTCAATTTTTTATTTAAAAATTTGCTGAAAACTGTTGGCAACTATAGCCTTTTGCCTTTCAGCATTTTCCTTATCGGATACTTTTACTATAATGTGCCACAAGGCCACAGTAGCTCTTTGGAGACCATGGTCTTTCATGAACTTGCTTATTAATCTTTTTGAAACAGTGAGCTGTCTGATTCTTGTCTTATTGGCAAGAGGGCTGGGACCTTAACTACTTAACAAGGGTGTGTGAATTAGACTAGCCAAGTGGTGAGAGCTGTGGGTGGCCTCTGCTTCTTGCTTCTGTTGTCTGAGTGAGTTGGAAGCCTTCAGCAGGAGGTTTCAGAGGTGTGAGGAGAGCCTGGAGGATGTGTGATAGCTGCTGGGAGAGCAGGAGAACAGATGGACTGAAGAATAGAGTGTGACTACAGGCAGCGTTAAAGGCCATCACTTAAGGGGCCATGCATGCATTTAGCATGAGGCCAGTCTGTAGGGCCGTGTGTCGCCCTGCAGCCACGTTCCAGTTCATGAGCACAGGCACCAGAGCCGTCTGAGCATTGCATTTAAGCAAAGTTGAAGTTGTGGTTTGGCGAAGTGAGTACAGTGATTCAAGGAAAGAGGCAAATAGTGGTTATAATGATTGAACAGATGTGTCAGCTCAATAGCGAGAGAAGTAAGGACATGTCCGGTGTGGGAGACAGAAATAAAGAGGGGAGGGTCAATGGATGGCATCATCAGTGGATGGATGAATTTGCGGTTGTAAGCCAGAAAGGCAGAGGTGATTGTCAGAAGCTGGGATGATCGAAATTGAAATTAGAGAGTTGCAAGTATTGGTCATGGTCCATATTCAGAGGTTTGAGTGAATGGCTGAGATGGGTGTAGGACAGGATCACTGGAGGAAGAAAGCTCAAAGAACAAAAGCTCTGCAGAGTGTTGGAAAAGTCATCTACGTGGTTGTTGAAATCACCACGATTTAAACATAGCTTTAAAGTAGGTGACATTGAGCCATTTCTTCTACAAGAAGTTAGGGAACATGACCCAAGGGGTCAATAGATGACTGCATAATGGGTTGGTATAGTCTGATGACATGAGATTCAAAGGTTGGGTGTCTTTAGGAAGAAGAGAAAAAAAGATACCCTGAAAGTGTCCATGAGGGCGGAGGAGGGAGCTCACGCAGTGTATGAAGAGTGTGGCAGGAAAAAGTCCTGAGTGAGAGGGCTGTGGGGGAAGCTGTGTGTGCAGGGGATCCAGATAGTGATTAGACTGAGGCAGCAAGTGAAGGCAATATTCAAAGAAGGGTTCGGGAACATGGGTTTTGCGACTCGTGAACCATGTGACCTGGGGGCACAGAGGAAGGGTTTCAAGCACTAGGCAGGGTGAGACGTGGGGACACAATGTGCAGATTCTATAAGGAACAGAAAGTACAGGTGCAAAAGGTGATGAAAGGGTGACCAGGGGCCTGGAGCATTTTATGGTGGCCCATTTAAAACAAGGAGAATGGGTGTGATGAGATAGACTTGGTGGTCCCCGAGTGGTGGTGAGGCTGTGCGTGATGGAGATCACGGAGGGGAGAGAGAACCCTCCTTTTAAATCCTCAAATATTTTGCAATACAAATGCTCAGAATTTAAAACAGAAAGTGATCTTATAGACCTTCCTCTCCTACTTAGGTTTTTAGATTTTAGAAATTGAGTTTAAAAGAGCTAAATTTCTACTGGTTATACAACAGCTTAGTGGATGGAGCAAACATCTGACTCAATGCAGGAGGCCCCTTTCCTCTTTGCTTTCTTCCCTCTCCATTCCTTCTCTTCCTTTGCTTTTCCCTTCAGCATCTGCCTCCTCTGCTCCTCATTCTCCACACCCCGGGTCAAATGGAAATTCATGAAAAATGTGTGTTTTCATCTGGAGAGTTGAACTAATATTTACATGGCATGGTCTTAAATTTTTACAATTCTGACACCTAAAATGAGAATTATCGTGCACCTAATTGATAGACTCATCCAATTCTCAAGGATAATAGAGTACATAAGCTAAGCACAAATCTGCTTAGCCTTCTTTTTCAACATGAATTGGCACCAAAGCTTTAGTTACCAATATTAATATGTAACAACATGTTCCTTTCCCAAGTAGAATGAATCTCTCTCCTTCTCTGCTCCCAGAGTACTTTGAATTTACTATGGTCAGCACTTATCTCATCCTAGAATGGAATGAGGTTGCATTGCTAAGGTATCTTTTGCACCTGCTTCTGTGAGGGCCTCACCTTACTACAACGCCTGGAGTCCAGTGGGCCCTCATTAAGGTTTTGCTCCCTCTAACATGGCAATGAAATGTTCAAAATACAGAAGCAAGTGTCTGAAGACTCCAAATTTGAATAGTGATGGAGATAAGGCTCTAGGCCAGCATAAGTGACTTTGCTGCTTATAGCATACCTGGGAAATTGAGCAGCTCTTGGGCAGCTTTTCCAGCAACTCTGTTAGGAACAGAGTTCCAGGAAAGCAGGACTTTATGCCAAAGTCTTCCATAAAACAAAGGGTAAGGACAGACATTGTCTTTTCCAGGAGTCCTGAAATGCCTCCTGTGATATATGAGGCATGGCCGAATTTGGATGATTTCATTTTATTGTGATATTTTTTCTAATTTCAAAATAATTTTAAAAGACCAACTGTTTGACCTTCCCTTTGAAAGGTTGCTACTACCTCCCTGAGTGTGGCCTGGATTTATATCCTCGCTTGCCTGGAACATTTACCTTTAACTGGCACCACTGCACACCTTTGGATGACGATGCCTGTCTTTGCTTCCTCTTCTCTGGCCTGCAGCTTGGGACTGAGATGGGTTGGGATTGTGAAGGTGCCTTCTCTCCAGGAGATCTCCCACAGACTCTCAGGGTGGTTGCAATAGCCTAATTCAGTCACCACTGGTGCCTTCAATAGAAAAAAGCCAAGTCCTCTCAATTTCAACTTGGCTTCCAGCCTGGGCAAGAGAAAAAACTTCCAGACTTTCCCCTAAATGAGCTGTAGTGGTAAAAAGCAGACTAGATAACTTCAGGATGAGAGGGAATGACCTCATCACAGGGAGTTAAGGGTCCCATTTGGACACAGCAAAATAAGGCTTGACTCCTTCTGAAAGAAGCACTTCTATTTTCGTGTAGAGTTGACAGATCGCTGCTACCTGTAATGATTTATGAAAATGTTGTTCTGACAGTGCTGTTTTCCCTTCCCGCAGGCAATGTGAAGTGTTCATCTAGCCAACCAACATTTCCTGACATGCAGTATTGCCCTTTTCAGCAAATGCCAATTCCAAGTTCCATTTAATCAGAAGCTCCATGGCGACTTGACCCATGCTTTGAGCACTGACTGTGTGTTCTACTGAAGGAGTAAAACACTGACTATCCAAAGAGAAAAGGATGTTTGTTTTTATAATAACCATATATTATTGTTTTCTTCTTCCCTTTCTATGCAACTGTAAATTAATGAACAGAGAGGTATTTGGAAATGGAAATACATTTGTCACTGATTTGTATAATGTATACAGTGCTGGGAAAGTGGGTGGGGGCTTTCTAATATGATATTGTCTTTTTAATAACCATGACAAAAAATTGCATAAGAATTAGAAGACCACTTTTCATTTTTACATTCCTTCTGCTGTTCATATTAACTTTGTACAATAACTTCATTTATTTCTTTGATTCTTTTACCATAATGTTTTGGTTATTTATAATCCATCAACCACATGACCAAATAGATTTAATGTATTTGCTTCCATGGTTTGGCCAAATAATAAATTCATATATTTCAATCAAGTACAAACACACACACACACACACACACACACACACACGTATAGACTAGGCTACAGCCCCGTGTATATTGTTTAACTTTATTTGACATCACATACTTACTTCTTTGGTGACCACTTGGATAACCACAATAAAAATCCTGTGGCCCTAAATGGCATTTCTGTTGGGATTTTTTTTCCTGCATTTTATTCACTTCTTTATATAAGTAGATCTTAATTTTTTTATTTATTTTATGTCCCAGTCTGTATGATAGAGGAGGCTGCATTATAATAATCTCAAAGATCATTTTACCAAAGGCTGCCCATTTAAGCATATTTTCATTTTGACATAGAAACAAAACTGGTACAACCTTTTCTTGTTCCCAGGTCTTGATTTTCATCATTAAATGCACAGCAGACCTTTACCTATTTTAATACCAGAACACATCATTGTCTTTAGTTCCCTTTGAAGAGAGTTTCATTATTGTTTTGTATTTCGAAGTCCTTTATAATTCTCAAAACTTCTAGTTATTTTCTCTCTGAAAGCAGACACAAATTTAGTGCTTTTCTCATTTGCCCTTTTTACCGAATGAACAGGTGTTTTATTACCCTTCATTTGATCAGTATATTTGGGAAGGATGTTTATCGAAAGCCTATGTCACTGCCTCTACAGAAGAATGAAGTTAATGCTTAGATGGTGGCACCTCTGCCTATACCTTTGAGCACATTCAGTTAGGTATTTGGTTCAGCTTCTGACTTAACATTTAATTGATTCAGTTTAAACATGTTACTTAATTACCAAATGTAGAGAAACCAAAAAAAAAGTGAAAATAATATGTTTTTATTCAAGCATATGTACTTTTAAAACATCAAGACATTTTAACTTTGGGTTCTCTTTAACTGGGATCTTGCCAGAAGGAGGCTTAAAGTTTGAAATCGCTATTCTTTTAGAATAGGTTGGGTGGGTTGGGGGGCAAGGGTGTCTATTTGCAGCATAGATATTTTGAGAAGAAGAAAATTGTTTTATATAAGAGGAAAGCCATGACCACCTTTCTACCTCAGATCCATCTTCATCCATTGTGTTGGAAATAGCTTTATGCCGCTGCAATCTGCGAAGTCTAGAGCTTTTATCGGGCCATATCATGCCCAAGAAAGCACCTATTTAAAGAAAAAAAATTCCCTGAACTCCAAGTTGTAGATTTGGTGTATTCCTTGTTCTTACTTTGAAAAGTCATGTGTTAATTTTTTCCCTGCCTGTATTTGTATGCAAAATGTCCTCTATCTGCTATTAAGAAAAAGCTCCATAAAACACTACATTGTATTCTTCTAAGTATTAATAAATAAAAAAATATATTGCAGTAACAACAGTGGGAAGTAAGTATGTAATTCTTTTGAAATATGTGGTAAAGAACTAATCACAGACTATCATCTAATCTGGTTACATATTGTATTTTTCATCCTGAATAAAAGTAATTTTAACACAAGATGACTTTGATATTCTTCTGCTGTGTTCACTGATAGACTCTGAGCTTTGAATATACATTCACGAAAATAAAACAGACAGCTTGTAGCCTCACAAATCTACATATTTTCCTGTAGTTTCTCTTCTACACACTAATATAGTCTCTTCTTGCTCACATTCTCTCTCTGTCTCTTTCTCTCTTCTCTTACACACATACATAATTTTATTCTGAGTTTTCTTTAAGGTAGAAGGCTTATTGATAGGAAAAAATAGTATTGGATGTGAAAAACGTGTACATAAAGCCTCTTGTGCCTTTGTTTTAATGACTAGATGCTACTGGCATTTAATTCACCCTTTCAACTTTTAGCCTCAAGCTCTTAAATGCTGCGCTTTTTATCTGTGCACTGGATTTCAACTACTCTGTTAGTAGCTTTAATCAATTTCTGAAGCCATCCAATGGGAAACAGTGTTAAGAATCATGTTACTTGACTCTAAAATTAAAGCTGTCAATGAAATAGAAAAATCACCCAAAATATAATTTGTTAAAGAAAGCTGATGCATTCTGATGAACACACATTTTCAACATCCTATATACCATTAAGTAATACTCACATTAAGCATTCCTAAGGAAATAATCGGTTTCCAACAATTTGTTGAGGAGGTAGTTGAAAATACAAGTGAGAACAAATGAACAAGTTTTGTTTTTATACTGCTGTGGTTTGAATGTGTCCCCCGAAGTTCATGGCTTGGAAATTTAATCCCTGGCGGAACAGTGTCTAGAGAGGGGACCTTTAAGAGGTGATAAGGTCATGACGGTAGAGGTTATGAGTGGATCGTCATTATCACCAGAGTGGGTTTGTTATCTCCAGAGCCAGTTTGTTAGCAAGGTGAGTTTGGTCCTCTCTTGCTCTCTCTCACACTCTCCCACCCTTTCACCTTCCACCGTGGGAAGATGCAGCAGGAAGTCCCTCACCAGATACTGGATCCTTTATGTCAGACTTCCCAGCTCCAGAAATGAGAGAAATAAATTTCTTTGTAAATTACCCAGTCTGTGGTATTCTGTGATAGCAACACAAAACAGACTAAGACACACGCTAAGCCTTCAGCTTGTTATATACCGTTGAGACTATATCTATTTTAAAGGATGGAGTTTACTCTTGGATATGTTTCCCTCTACCCACATTCACTGTTTCAGTAGACCAACTATTTGAGAAGCCTTTCTGAATTCATTAATTGATACTTTAATGAAAATATAGTAAACCACTACTAACACTACCACTTAAATCTGTAAGTGAGGTCCAAAAACTTCATTGACATGTAACGTCAACTTGTATTTTTGTGCGGTAAATTAAGTGACCAGAATGAACTGCTACAGAGGTCAGGAGACAATCGCAATCATATTATTAATATATCCAATACCTGTGGTTATCTATTGTCACAGGAACGCTGCATGGCAGCCACAAAACTTCAATAATAAACATCTAGCTCGTGGGATGTGGGGTTCGGCTATGCTGGACAGGACTCTTCTTATCCCTGCTGGACTTGCTCACACATTTGTGACCAGCCTGGGATCACCTGAGGGCTCTGCCGATCTTGGCTGGATTGCTCCTGTGTCCGGAGGTTGACTGGCTGTTGACTGACGTGAGATGGCTACCCTAGGATGCCATCCTCAGCTGGAATCTGCTTGGCTGGATTCTTTCATTCGCAAGCAGGCCGACCTGGGGCTGCTCTCATGCAGTAGCAGAAGTGTGCACCAATGGAGCCTTCGCTGAAGACTGGCGCACCATCCCTTCAGCCAGATGCTCTTGGTCGAAGCAAACCGTAAGGCTAGGAATGGGGAATCCATTCCGTCTCTTTCGTGAGAGAAACTGCAAAGTCATGACAAAGGCTATAGCAACAGAGAGGATAATGAATTGAGGCCATTACATTTCAAAACATAAACTTCAAGGCAGTGGTCCCCAACCTTTTTGGCACCAGAGACTGTTGTCACGGAAGACAGTTTTTTCACGGATTGGGGTGGGGGGATGGTTTCAGGATGATTCAAGTGCATTACATTTATTGTGCACTTTATTTCTATTATTACATTGTAATATATAATGAAATAATTATACACCTCACCATAGGTTGGGGACCCCTGCTTTAAAGGTAAGCAAAGCTGAGGACTTAGGGCCAGAATATAAACTATCCTTTTCCTTAGGCATCATGTCCACTGCCTCAGTGGAATAGAAAGGAGGTATTGTCTTTGCAAGGCCCTCTTTTAAAGCAAATGTCAAGCAGGTCATCCCTTCCTACCCAAGCTAACAATTCAATTTCAGAAAAAAACACAACTAGGAAAATAATGGCATGCCTGAGCCCAAAATCCTAAGAGAAGATCTCAGGACTGATAGTAACAGTAGAAAATAAATAAAAAGGAAAGAAAGAAAAAATCTAGATGAGAGATGGAATAAAGAGGCTATTACGGCAGGGTGCGATGGCTCACACGTGTAATCCTAGCACTCCGACAGGCTGAGGCAGGAGGATCGCTTGAGGTCAGGAGTTCGAGATCAACCTGAGCAAGAGTGAGACCCTCTCTCTACAAAAAATAGAAAAATTAGCCTGGCATGGGGGTGTATGACTGTAGTCCTAGCTACTGCGGAGGCTGAGGCAGGAGGCTCGCCACTGCCCTCTAACTGGGGTGACAGAGTGAGACCCTGTCTGGAAAAAAAAGAGGCTATTATAACTGCTCAGAGGAACATTTATTTACACTGAATTGTTAACAATTTTTAGCTGGAAGAACACATAACATATAGGAGGTTCTTCATTTTGACCAAATGATTAAGGCACATGTGATATTGTCCCTCCTAAACATTTGTTTAGAAACGTGCAGTTTATTTGCACTTTGCATAAACTTACAAACTTAGCACTAATTTCTCATTTTGGAGGCCTTCAAAGTTTGACATAGTTTAGAATATTAACAATTGACATGTATGCTGGAGTTCAGATAGTCTTTTGTAGATAACCTCTGTTCGTACTGTTTTGAATTTTGTATGTGCATAATTAGGAGAAATAAACTGACAATTTGCCTCCAGCTTAATTCTGTTCTCAGATCAGAAAACACAAACGTTGGATTTGAAATTGTATTAGTTAGGATTCTCCAGGAAAACACAATCAATAGGACAGATAAATAGATATGGATATGTAGAAAGAGATGTACATATATAGATATGTATATCATACATATGTAGATATGTATGAAAGGTTGTCTCACCTGGTTGTGGAGGCTGAGAAGTCCCACCATCTGCTGTTTGCACGCAGGAGACCCAGAAAGCTGGTGGTATAATTCCAGTCCAAACCCCACGGCCTGAGACCCAGGAAAGCCAATGGCGTCTCACTCTGAGTCCAAAGGTCTGAGAAGTAGGAGTGCTGATGTTTGAAGGCAGGGGAAGACGGGCTTTCTAGCACAAGCAGAGAGCTCAAATCCACCCTTCCTACACCATAATTATTTGATATCCATCCATATTGGTGAGGGCAGTCTTCTACACTCAGTCTACTGATTCAAGTGCTAATCTCTTCCAGGAACACCCTCACAGACACACCCAGATATAATATTTTACCAGCTATCTGGGCATCCCTTAGCCCAGGCAAGTTGACATATAAAAATAACCATCAGAGTAATTAAATGAGAAGAGTTCCCAAATGGCTATGGGATGTAATTAAAATTATTAGTTCCTGAGATTATATTTTTAGGATCATTTTTTAGAAATATTAAAATATTGATTTAAAAATTTTTACTTTGAATTAATTTTCATCTTTTTTCTTTTAAGTTAGATAAAACAAAATAAATTGGCTCTACTTTGTTGGGAAGAAATTAAATCATTCTAGTATAAACTTGCCTCAAGTATGCCTATCAAAATCTAGAACAGTCTTGTTCATTATACTCTGTGAATCTCATGAGCTGTGTTTACCCTGTGGGAAACTAGACGACCACACATGCTGCGCAGGGTGTTTGTAAGCACAACCCTGTCCCACACAGTCCTCATGTATCCTGTCCTCATCTCCCCCCTTCCACCCCTGTCAAGCAGGTTGATACTGCCACTGATGCCTAGAAAAGATGCTGCTGAGCACAAAACAAAACATCGGTTGGGCAGACATAGTCCCAAAATGTTAATGATGAATTAATAAAATTAAAAATATAAGGAATCTTATGATTAATTGGAGGATGTTAACCATGTATCAAAATTCTGCCTTGACTTGAAATTTAGTGGCTATTACTCCATTGAAAACAAAATACCCGAGTGCCAGAGGTATTCAAGACACTGTTCCAGTTGCTGAAAACAAAGTGAGGGCACAAGTCCCTGCCTCGAGGAGTTCCTAATTGAACGGATAAGCCCAATGACAAGCAGATGGTGGCATAAAGCAGTGGGAGTTGGAAGAGAGATTAATAGGTCCAGATAAGAACATAGAGTATACCCTAGCCCCCCATGTATTTACAAATATAGAGATGCAACTCAAGGAAAAAAAAAAGTATGGCCTTAACCACCACCTGCAGAAACATATCCTAATAACCTCACTGTACTGTTTCAATGAGCTTATTGGTGATGTTAGAATACTAAGAAAACATCACAATGACCACTAAAAATGCAATAGATGTAGCAGTGTTTCCCCAATAAAAAGATTCCCTTGTTAAATCATTTTGAGAAACACTGTATACTCTAATGCCCTTTGGAGAGGCTCATGCACATGAACAAATTAAAAGCTTTGAGAAATTCTGAAGTAAAGAAATCTGCCTAACTGCATATCACTCTGTACTTCTAAAGCATTTAACCACAGAACCCTATTGCATCTTACCTAATAATACCCTGCAGTGTACATTTTGGGTGCTGCATTAATATCATATCTTTTAATTTTGCAAATGTATATAGGTATTAATCCATAAAGTCTATAGAAATGACAAGTGAATAGTGTAACAATTATTTGTATTAAATCAGGAATTTAAAAAAGAGAGTAACCTTGTATAACAACCAATATGTCCTATAATTAAAAAGGTATGCTAAAACATGAGTAAAAAGGGGAAAAAACCCCAAAAATTGCAATTTGCTCCCAGTTTAGCTTTGTCATCAGTTCATAAACTATTTATATTTCTAAAGAAATGATGCATTATTTCTAAAAGCCATGATTTCCTAGATAAGTCCTCATAGCAGGCACTATTAAACAGGGCATAAATTATAAGAACAACAAGTGTTAGGAATGGCTAGAGCACCCAAAAATCATTTCTTGAGATCCCATTTTTTGTTTGTTTCTTTGTCTAATTAAAAATAGGAATTCCTGGGTTCTGCCAAAACTGATTAAAACATTATCCAATTGGAATGCAACTGCCATGTAAGAAATACGGCTATAAACACCATTTATTTTCTCTCCTCAAAAAGCCCCTTACTTTTGAAGTTCTGGCTCTTTTGTATGCAAGTAAAAACTCACTTTTCAGATCTATTTCTAAGGCTTTTTTTTTTTTAAAAAAAAGCAAAACAGTGCTCTACATTGTCACAACCTGCTTAAAATACTTTATGAATCTATTCCTTTAGTGTATTGAGCAAGCATGTACTAATAATTAAATTCATTTCTTCCATTATGTTGATAACAAAAGGAGGAATCCTAGATAATAATTACTGGAAATGTGCGTTGTGAATACAAACCAATTCTCTCGAGGTTAGTTATCAAATATAAACTCTCTTTTGTTTTACTGCCCATAGATAAATTCAGTGGAGATCCTGAATAAGAACAGCTTAGGCCCAAAGCCATGAATAAGGGCACCACAGTGTAAGTCACTGTATTTGGCCTAGCTTCAGAGACTATTTAGTGAATTTAATCTTAACTGGTTTTTGCGAGGCTAAACACAGCTAGATATTAGAGCAGTGGTCCTCAGCACTCTTCTCAGCATCATCTGGAGTCTGAGTAGGCTCTCCCCAGAAACACTGACTAGGAGGCTCCACAGGCCATGCTCAGGAATCCGTGTTATAAATCCCTCCTAGCTCCAAAAAATACCACCAAAATAACCTATTGATAGGACAAAGCTGAACTAAGCTGAACTTATTTTAAAAGCAGTAAGAGAACACTGCTTGATAGAGTTTCTGTGGCATCTCAAAAGGGAAAGGGTTTGGTTGAGATCTCATAAGGAAGATGCTGTAATAGCTTAGGATTGCTGAGCATAGCAAGGCAAAAAGGTTTGGGGGCGAGGGTTTTGAAGATTCTTAGGACGTACAGCTGTATGATGCTGTCTGTTGAAGAGTTTAACAGTTTGATGTTCATATAAGTGGAGTTCTCAGAAAACTTCTGGAACACCTGATAAAGTTATAACAAAGTCTTGATGATGAAGAGAGAGGAATACCAAAGCCACGTTAGTGAAGACAACGGATGTGTAAAGTCATGATGCCATAGACACAGTTGCACAGGTGTGAATGCTTTTGGTTCTCAGCTTCTTCAGCCTGAGCTGAAGGATAAACCATCAATATTAGGAGCCAGGATCAAGCCACGTCTTCACCACAATTTGAGGTGTCATGATCAAGTATTATGCTGCTGGGTAGTTGTTTCAAATGCTGTAGGTGTCAGGTTTTCCTGTTCTTTTTGTTGGATGATAATTTATTGGATCATGACACAGCACAGCACCTACAAACAGTATGCAAAACTCTGGGGATCACAAACTCGAGTGCTCCAACCCAGAAAAATACTATGATAAGGATTTTAATCAGAATTTGTAGTCCACTTCCCCAACAGGAACCACAGTGCCCAAACTAAACCAGGAGAATACATCCTATCACCAATCTAAACAGCCTGCAGAATTAGATAATGAGGTTATTAACAAAAGACTCAAAATTCATAATTTCTTTGTTTGAATACTGGATCTCAGTAACATTATAGATACCAAAAAGGTCTGGAGGGCGGTAAGCACAACAATCTTCCCCTAAGCTAGCACCTGTTCCTCTTGAAAGGGCCATATTACATTTAAAACAGCTCTGTTCTCAACCACCACTTGCCCAATTTCATGAACCTCTTAGGCCAGAGGTTCTATAGCCTTTGTAGTATTGTCTAACTCTCCTGCTGGTGTGTGGAATGTAGTATGTATTGTTCTCTCAACTTTTCAGACTTCTTGTAAAGCATGAAATGAAGAATCCTGAGGGGAGAAGAAAGTAATCCAGAACTACCCTTGAATACCTAGGGCTCCAAATAAAGTCCTAACTTTTGTCATTCTTGAAATTTGATCTAGCAATCTCTTTGTCCAAGAAAGAAAACTTTATTGGCCAAAACATATTCTGGGTTATGTCAGAGATTATCCTAAAAGTGGATGTCAGTTTAGCAACATAAGGAGTCTTGGCAGAAGACATTCCCTTCCCAAGTCTAGTGTTTAGGGAGGGGCCCTAAGAATGCTCAACTTGCATTTGCCACAAGGGACCTCCTCTTCCATTTCCAGGCATCAACACTTCTCAGAGATCCATGACTCCAAGAACAAACCCCTTGGATTTTCACTGTCCTGCTGGTTGTTAACAATATCCAAATCAGCTATGCCGTTATTATGAATAGGAGGACCCTGAGGCATTTCAAGAAAGGAGCTATTAGGAGATTTTTTTTTTAACTTTAGAATCAACATTTGTAAAGGAGACTATTTAATCTGGCAATTCCGTTTGCACAGTTAACCAGTCCCTATGAAGTTGGCAGGTGCATGTGTTCATTAAGAAAGAAAACTTGTCTTGGTTAAAGAGGGTGATAGCTATGGACTGGAGCACAAGGAATGTTTGAAGATTAGTAAAGACTCCCACCACCTGAGTAGTTTTTTCACTCAAAAAGTGAGCTTACATAACAGAGGCAGGGGTTCAGGTTGATAGCAGTGTAATAGAGGTAAAGGTTGGAAAAAGGGCAAGGAAATGTTTTACAACTTGTCTCCCTAAAACCCCACCCTTTTTGGGAATTAAAACCTACATTCCTTCCCTGAAGCCAGTAATCAAAGGGGCAGGAAAATGTTCTTTACTGTTTGTTTTCTAGTATCTTAAAATACAGGAGACAGCTTAACAGAATTGTCTGGACAAGGGTCACCAGACCACCATCACCCCTCAGTGGAGATAAGGTGGACTGAAACCACCAGTTATAATGAAACAACAATAGCCCGAAGCTGTGACATATGACGCTGGTCACATAGACCCAAGCCCAACTGCCAAAAACCCTCCTTTTAAAAAGCCCTGTATTTCTGCTTAAAGCCAAGATGAAAGACAGTAGTCTCTGAGACACTAATCCACTGCCCTCCTCATTTGCATACAAACTAATAAACTTCTCTTTCCTTTTCCTCAAACCACTAGTTCTTGTTCTTCATTCTCACTGATTTGGCCTTGGGGACAAGTACCAAACTTCCCATAACAGCAGCAACTGTCAATAAAAATTTGCAAGTTTTTTCTTTAATATTTAGAGAAATTTCTCCTTGTGAATTTAAAGGTAAAACAGGAAATCGAGTGCTTGAATCTCCCTTGGAGCACTTTCATTGATCACCCACTTCATTTTTTTCCCTATAATTTCTTGGTTAATATGGGACAATTCTTTTCCCAGTGTCTTTCTGTTTATGGTAACTACTCTTATCTCATCAAGACTCACTTCTCCATATAAAACTATTGGAATGGGAGCATCTAGATGTTTTTTTCTCTGTAAAGCCATGAATTTACCCTGAGTATTATTCTAACCCTTTTTCTAAGCCTTATTTATTATTCTAAGCCTTTTTCAAAACATTCAGTGAGGTGTTGGAGGCCTAGTAAGAGGACTATTTCCCATTCTCATTTTTGCTTTCATATTAAATTCTTATTTCTAGCTTAAAACTATTGATGAAAATCTTCCCTTTCTACACTTCCCACCTGGGGCCTCTGTTACAAAAGACAGATGAACAAAAGGAAAACAAACCAAAGTTTATTCACATGTATGTCTCATTCACACATAGGAGAAATTCAAGGAAAAGTAACTCCAAGAGGTGGCTAGAACTTGGGCTGTAATATAGCTGTATCTTCAGCTAACACAAAAGAAGCAAGGTGTGAGGGAGGCAAGCTTGGGGAAGGTGACCAGGAAAAGTATAGTAAACAAGAGTAAGGGTTCTTATGAAGATTTGAGCCCCTTCCTTTTCCATTGATGAGAGTCTCTTGTGATATAGGGTCATACTTATCTTCCAGGTGCAGAGAGGGAGATGTCTTTACAAATGGAGATTTATTTATAAACATAAATTTCCCTTATAATAGAATAACTGATATTGTTTTCAGAGCCTCTCCTGTGTCTGCTGTTTCTCAAAATAATCAGCTCAAAATAACCCTTATGCTAAAGAGGTATATAGATGCACCATGACTTACAATGGGATTACATCCTGCTAAACTCATTGTAAGTTAAAAATATTATACATCAAAAATGAACTTAATATGTTTAACCTATTGAACTCAGTAGCTTAGCCTAACCTACCTTAAACATGCTAAGAACACTTATATTAGCCTACAATTGGGCAGAATCAGATAACAAAAAACCTATTTTATAATAAAGTGTTGAATATCTCATGTAATTTATCAAATACTGTGCTGAATGTGAAAAACAGAATGGTTGCATGGGTACTCAAAGTACAGGTTCTCCTGACTATCACTTTCACACCATAGTAAAGTCAAAAAATCATAAGTAAAACACTTGTAAGTCAAGAACTGTCTGTATTTTGGATGTCATATTCTAATCTCCTAAAGTCATATTTTGGGGTGGCATATTCTGGCCTCTATGGTCATATAAGCTGAGGATATAGTTCTGCATTTTGTTTAAAGGTGGTGATGAATCTGCCCTTGAAGTATCAGATGGACTCATCCTTTCTTTGTCTATAAGATTATGGGAGCCCAATCTATTTTCTTAAGAAAGTCTTTGGGGATAGTCTCCAAAAGACCATATTCAACATCTCTAGATTTTCTAAAGTACTGTAGATTCCTATGCAATTATGGCTCTTTTGGAGTTAGCCTTGAGATATTCCTGTTGTACCTATCCTCCTAATTTTCTGCGTCTGAGTTTCCACTGATGAGGTCATTAATTAGTACAGATTTGGATACCCTGGCTTATTTGTTTCTAAAATTGTTCTACATACCACTGCACATTTCTGGGGTTTAGAAAGTATTTAACAATGTCTCTGAGCTCAGAGTGAGATCAGGACTCAAAATCAACCATAAGTAGTAAAGGAAACCAAAATATTTCACCCCAAAATATGGTTCCCTGGTATAATGAGCATTTTGAATTAAATGCCCTTAAAGATCAACAGACACTGAAAGAGACTTTCTCCCTATCTACATAAAACCCAGAGGAACTAACCAAGGGGAACAATTGTTTTTCCTTTCCCTCTCTGTTATTTCATTGTCTATTACAGAAAAGAAAACTGAAGAATGTAACCACACCTGAATGGACTTTTTCGCAAGATAATGTCAGCCTCTCAGGCTCATTCAATTTCCAAAGAGAACCATTTACAAGTTAATCTCTGTTTCCTGATCCATTCATTCTCCCTGGTAATCCTTTATTACCCAACAGAATTACCTATATTTGCCATCTCCCCCTTCCCTTCTGACAAAAAGACTACATAAGTAGCTGGGCTACATTGGGACATTTGGAGTAATCATTCTGTGGTTCTCCCCCATGCACATTAATAAATTTGTATGTCTTTTCTTCCTTTAATCTGCCTTTGGACAGTTATTAATAATTTTCAGCAAAACTTCCGAGGGCAAAGAAGGACTTTTCCTTTGACCCCTACAGAGGTTTTTCCCTGTTCTGTGGGAAATTGTGAGAGTTACTTGTAAGAGTTAATTGAGCTTTGGGAGTTTCTGGCCAGCCAGGAGAGGAGGAGAGTGTGCTAAGGGGAGAGATAGGAGCAGATGGAAATGGGGGTGTATAGTGTGGTGGAAAAGGAATAGCAGGATAAAGGTATTTAGGTTCATCTTGTGATTTGAAGTATCAACTGAAGAATGATGAGGTTCACACATTTTGAAAGGAGAGCTTTATTGCTCATACAGGGTTGCAGCCTGCAGGCTGGCTACCCTGCAGGCTGGCTACCCTGCAGGCTAGGAAGCATAGCCTCAGGCAGAAGCCAAGAACAAGCACTTCAAGGGAAAAGCAATGGCAACAGGAATTTATGCTAAGTGGGGCTGCTGACTCTACATGTTTAATAAGCTACAGGAGGAGTCATGAATATTTATGAAAGGAGAAACAAGCACATGCACAACTGAGCTTCATGATATTTCATACGACCCATGTTGAAAAAATGGTGGTGTTAGCATAATCTGAGGGTGGAGTTTTTGGCCCTGTGATGTCAAAAGGTGAAACATAAAACATGAAAACAAACCCTCTCTTCACAGCCTCTGTAGACTGATCAGAATCACTCCATGGTCAGTGGCCTCTTATCAGAAAGAAATGCTGGTCAGTTATGTAACGGAGGGAATGGCCTAAAAAATGGTAAAAATGTTTTCTGTCTCTCTAAAACCTCCCCCACTCCTTTTAGGAATTAAAACCTGCATCCCTGCCTCAGGCCAGTGGTCAAGAGAGGCAGGGAAATGTCCTTTGTTCTTTGTACCATAAGAGATGTATCAAGGGAGTTGTCTGGGTGAAAGTCACAAGATTGTCTTAGTAGAAGATGGGATGAATCAGAACCATCAACTATAGTTAAACAGCAATAGCCTGAAGCTGAAAACCTTCCCTTTACAAGCTCTGTATTCCTGCTCAGAGGTAGGGCATTGGTACTTTAAGATGGGAGTCTGCCAACCTCCTCATTTGCTGGCAACTTAATAAACTTCTCTTTCCTCCTCCTCAAACCACTTGTCTTCACTTTTCTGATGTGGCCAGGGACAAGTGCCAAGCTTTTGGTAACAGTTTTATTGCCAAAACCACAAAAAGGAGGAGCAGCATTATGTGGTTGATTGAAATCAGTTGTGGAGCAAGTCTTTCCAAAGGGCTGGTTCTGTTTAATCCTTAGGGAAGAAAGCCTGATGGCAATCACTGAGGGAAGGGGGATAATGAGGTATGTCTGACCACCCATCCTGTCATGGCTGGGAACCCAGTTTAAAGGTTTCTGTAGGGTCCCCTTTATCAAGAGGATTTATTTTTATTTCTCAGAGGGTATCAAAAAGATAGATAGTTTTATGCTTTTCACTTTTTTTGCTTTGACCAAGAATTTTCTTAAGGAAGCAATTTTGGAAACTGAACTTCTTTTAGATGCTTCCTTATACCAATCAAAAATTGCAGACAATTGGATATTTGAAATCTTGTTTTATTTTGGTTCTAAGGTGCCTCTAAAATGAACAATTTTGATTATATTAAAAATTTTCCTAAGTGACCACTGTACAGTTGGCCCTCCATATTCATAGATTTTGGGGATTCAACTAACCTCAGGTGGAAAATATTCAAGAAAAGATGACAATAAAAAATAATGCAAATTAAAAAATACAGTGTATCACTATTTACATAGCATTTCCATTGTGTTAGGTATTATATGTGATTTAAAGATGATTTAAAATATAAGGGAGGGGCTGGGAGCAGTGGCTCATGCTTGTAATCCTAACATTTTGGGAGGCTGAGGTGGGAGGATCATTTGAGGCCAGGTGTTTGAGACCAGCCTGAGCAACACAGCAACATCTTGTCTCTACACAAAATATTAATTAAAAAAATTAGCTGGTGTACCTGTAGTCCTAGCTACTCAGGAAGCTGAGGCAGGAGAATCACTTTAGCCTAGAAATTTGAGGTTGTGGTGAGATATAATGATGCCAGTGCACTCTAGGCAGGGCAAGAAAGCAAGACTGCCTCAAAAAAAAATAGTATATGGGAGGATGTGCATAAGTTATGTGCAAATACTATGCCATTTTATATCAGGGACTTGAGCATCTGTGGATTTTGGTATCCACAGGGGTCCTGGAACCAATCCCCTGCTGATATTGAGGGACAACTGTAATTGTAAATTATCCTTGGTGAATTATGACACTTAGAAAGCTAAACTCATGACTTGAAGTTGTAGTGTAAAAAATTTGAGATGTAGACATCTGACCCAGAGGGAATGCAGACAGACATATGTGACTGAGACAAACCATGGGAATCTCGGAACAGTTGGTCAGAAGCATGGTTTGTGCACCTTGTTAAAATATGCCTCCAGTTGATAAACACAGTGGACTCCTCGTGGCTGAGATGCTCAAAGTTAAAAGAGAATGACGTAGCCATGGCTGGTCACATACTCTACGTTCTTAGAAAGATGTTGTAAAAGTGTCACAGGACCTGCCTTCCTACATAATCAAGCCAAACCAGTTCCTGTTGTTGGTGACAAGAGATAGACCATACCTAGACATTCCCCAGCTGACCACCAACCAGCGACCCGGAACCAGCCTGTAAAGAGAAGGCGATTTGGGCTCAAAGACCATCCAATCAAGACTCAGGTCCTCACTTCCCTGACTGCCCTTCCTTGCCCTTTGTTTTTTGCCTTTGCAATCTCTAATTCTCTTAATTCCCAACTCTGGGCACAATTTCGATTTATACCAAAGGCTACATCTCCCCAGTCTGCAGATTGCTTTTAGAAAATAAAGTTCTCCTTTTGCCTCCACAGATCTGATTGATCTTTTGTTAACAACCTCATGGCTTAAGCCCTGTAGCCTAAGGGCCAGAACATCTCCAACTGCAACCCTAATTATGGAAGATATAAAAGCCTGAAGAGATCTTTCCCAGAACTTCATGGACAAAACAAGACAAGACTGAGTAAAGTTCTCATAAGGTTTGAGAAGTGATCTTGGAGGGCAAAGTTCATTCAAACAAAAGAAACCTTCTGAACTCCTCAGTTCTAGAGCCAGCTTAATGAAGGGACTTGGGACCTCCATTCAGCCTCTTTTCTATGAAATTTCCTCTTACAAATGCACAACAAAAAATTACAAGGACAGACAGAAACAAGTAGTTGTGCTGTTAATACTAAGGCAGTTTGTACCAAGAATAAAAGTTTTTCAAAGCTGATCAGATAATAAAGAACTCCTAAAGTGGATTCTTTATTCCTAAGAGTTAAACTTAGCATATAGGAAGCTCACCACCAGTTTCTGATGCAGTGCTGGAGAAGAGTTAAGAACTTCCACATCTAACAAGCTCTCCCAGGGCTCAAGGGACCTCCAAGTACCTATTTAAAAGTCAAGGATTTTGACCAGGGATCACAGTAAGAGGCTCTAAGATTGCCAAATACTGATTTCTTGAAAACAAAAAACAAAACAGCAAAAAAGCTTACTGATAAGACAAAGCAGATAATAGAACACTACTTGACAGTCTTGAATGGGTAGAGAAAATACAAGATATATATAAGGGTTTGTAGTCTGGTTTGAGGTGGATCTTTCAATGCTGGGGCTTTATTAGGATTAGATAAGGATCATGATACAATGGTTTAGGATTTGTGGACATGGTGTAACTGTAACAGGTTCATTGTCCAATGTGTGGCAAGTCAATACACCGAGATACTATGTTGCAGCAAGAAAGAGATTTAATCGTGAGGCTGCTGAACGAGGAGATGGGATGAAACCTCAAATCTCCTCCCTCAGGAGTATGGGGCTGGGATTTTTAAGGGGTTGGATGAGTAGTGGGCCAAGGTGTGGGGATTGTTAATTTGTGGAAGAGTACAGAATGAATTCATGGGGAGGGGAAATGAAGAAACTGCATTCTCATACCAGTTCAGTTGCTCTGTGGGGGTCTTCGAACTGGTTGGTATCAGCCGTTCTGCTGGAATTCCGGGCCTGAAAAACATCCTAAACAATTCTCAAATAAAAGCCTTATGATCCTAACTTCAGAGATCCTCTCTATAGGAACAACGGGGATGCAAATTATCAGTCTAATGCTATGTGACTTTTGGTTACAAGGAAGTAGGTCAAAGTGAAGCCTGATTAATGTTGTAATTATAACTATATTTCTGTCCAGAACCCATGAGGATGGTTTCAATAGCAAGGTAAGGATTTTAAGACAAAGTCTTAAGACTATGAAGAGTGAACAGATGTTTGGTGCTATTGACTAACGAGTTAAACAATCTGATGTTCATTTAACTGGAGATTGAGGAAGTTCCTGAAATAAACAGTGAAGTTATTTGTAACTTTTATCTTCCTGGGCAAGAGATTCCTGGATAGTAAAATCATGCTGACAAAATTGGAATGCTAAAGTAATGTTAATAAAATCATGTTAACATAGACAGTGGGCTGTGTGTACATGGATTTTGGATATATATTTATACACTTTATCTCTGTTGGGACATTGCATATACACAAAATGTAACTACTCCAAGTTGACTGCATACACAATGGTTACATTTTTGATAAAAATGTACTGCAAACTTAGGGATGTCAATATTATAATTGACCAGTGAACATGCAATTACTAGGATTTAAATAATACTATCTTCACTATAACTTCATCTTGCACATCATAAAAACTATAGTCAATCAATAGCTTATTTTAATGTAAATTCTTGGTAAACAACTTAGGAACTTTCCTTCTTTTCCATTAAAAACTTACTTGTAACTGTTGCTAATGGGAATGTATATTTAGGGCAACTTGTATCTATACTGCTGGGTTGTAATCCTCTAGCTTGGCCCACATAAACTCTACTTACATTAATTTTGGCTCAGCTTTTTACTTTTAGGTTGACAATACAAAGAATTTTGGTGAAGGGAGTGGGAGCAATGGCCAAATGTATTTACAAAAAATTCCAGTAACCATTAATCAAATGAGAAAAGGGTTGTCAAATTTATTGAGACAAAAGAGCTATTATCAATAAAGTAGAGTCTTCAGACCAAAATCAAATAATCCTTCTCAGAAATATAGTCAATAAATTTAGGCTTACTGTCAAATACTGGTTCTCAAAGTGTTGTTCCTGGACCATCAGCATCAGCATCTCCTGAAAACTCATTAGAACTGCAAATTCTTGGCCTCCACCTCAGACTTACTGACTCAAAAAATTCTGGGACTGGGCCGGGCGATCTTGCTTTAACAAGCTCTACAGGTGATTCTGATACAGGCTCAAGCGTGAGAAACTCCTACTGTTAAGACAGAATCAAGTTGCTCTTGTTAGCAAAGGACGATAACATCTGTGGAGGAAAAAGGGAGAATCTTATTTTCTATTAAAAAAACTGCTATAGATTGGAAAGACACAGACTCTGGTGTAAAATAGAAGTACGCTCAGAGGAGAGGAGAGGGAAAACTGTCACTTAGGTCTTTCATGCATATTAACCAGGTTTTGGAAAAGTCTATGAATATTTATGAGGGAAGTCAAGCACGTGTGCAGTAGGCAAACATATATGTACCATACATTCTATGCTCATTTTAGGGTGGAGTTTTAACATTAAACTGAGGTGGAATTTGGCTATTTAGATCAAGAGGTGAACTATAGGGCATAAGGATGTTTTGTGTGCAGCCTCTGTGTGAGTCAGCTGAAACTGGCTTGAGGTCTGTGCCTGTTTATTAGGAAAGAATGTTTATCAGGGGGCGGGGAGGAATCCAATGGGCTGATCTTGGGCAGTCCGCCAGAGTCAGTGGGAAACTCCCAGTTATAACTGTTTGAATAATGTTGTTTTAAAGGCTAGTTTCTATTCAATTACAAGAAATGCAGCTAGTAACATAGGGGTATGTGACCAAGCCCTCTCCCTGCCATGGCCACTGGATTCCATTTCTAGAGAATCATTTTAGCCACAACGGGTCCATTTCATTTGTCAGCTGGGGGTATATTTTAGCCCCCTGAAACACTGATTACCAAGCTTCTTCTGAATATTTTGGCCCCCAAAGATTACAGGAACTGAAGAAACTAATCAGAAAGTCATTTGAGGCTAGGAGAGTTTTTGTGATTTTAACAAATCATAGTTACAAATAGTTCTAGAGATCTTTGAGAGCCCATAGACTTAGAAAACTATTGTTATAATGTTTTTGAAAATGTAAAATCATTACTCTCATCCAAATATAACATGAACACATTTTAAAATTTTTATTTAGCTCAAGTTAATGAGAGCATCGGTAAGATGTTAAAAGCCATATACAGTTGACTCTGAACAGTAGGGCTTTGAACTGTGCAGGCCCACTTATACAT
>CAUYRT010102484.1:0-16595 GCA_963574885.1 Lepilemur ruficaudatus
TTTTTTTTTTTTTTTTTTTTTATTTTTTTTTTTTTTTTGATATATATAGATTTATATAGAGAGAGTGAGTGAGAGAGAGAGAGAAAGAGAGAGAGAGAGAGAGAGAGAGAGAGAGAGAGAGAGAGAGAGAAGAGGGAAAAAGGGGAGAAGGGGAAAAGGGGAGTAGGGGAGAAGGGGAAGAACAAAAGGTAATTAGAAACTCTGCTAAAAAAAAGCTGCTTGTTCCAAATATGAAACAAACTAAATGTGACATCTTTCTTTAGGAAGTATGTTCTTTGACAAATATTTAATCAATGTATATTACATGCTGGACATTGTCCTGGGTGCTCAGAGAATATATGACTGTGAACAAAAACAGAAAAATTGTTCTGTCTTAATGGAGCTAACATTCAGCTATTGGGAGATAAATGATAAACAAATAAATAGACTAGAAAATTTAAGCCTGTTCTAAGTACTATGAAGAAAATAAAAATGGGTGGAGGGTAGAGTAGGGAGTGAGTCACTAATGGTGGGGCAGTATGCACTATTTATTTAAGATTGAGTTATCAGGCAAGGAGGTGATATTTGACCTGAGACCTGAATGACGGCAAAATGCCAGCTACGGAACGATCTGGAAGCAGAGTATTACAAGCAGAGGAAACAGCACATTCTAAGGCTTTAAGGCATCATGGTGTGTGGCAGGAACAGCAAGGTCACTGTAGCTGAAAGACTGTGAGTGAGGGAAATGAGTGATGAGAAGTATGATCAGAGATGTTCATTGGGGCTAAATTAAGCAGAGCCTTGCACAACATGCAAAAGGTTTTCTTCTTTTATTCTAAACACAACAGAACCATTGGAGGGTTTTAAACAGAGGAGGGCAATGACCTGATTTCTGCTTTAAGATCACTCTGGCTACTATCTAAAGAATGGACTATAGTATGAAAGCAAGAATAGAAACCAGGAGATTAGTTAGGTGACTTTTGCTAGAGTATGAGTCAAGAGATGATGATAGCTTGAATGAGGGTAGTAGTGTTAGAGGGGTTGATAATTGCTCAATTCAGGATATGTTTTGAAGGACGAGCCAATAGGAGATGTTATGTGAAGGTAGAGTAGAGGGTGAAAGACAGGTGGGAATCTGAGATAATTTCCAGGTCTGGCGTTTAAGCAATTCATGGTTAGTGGTGTTATTTACTAAAAAGAGGCAAAGATATGGCTTTGCAGGTTTGAAATTAAGAGTTGTTTTAGACAGGTGAAGTTTGGGATGGCATGTTCACATGTATAGGTATCAAGTATGTAGTTAGATGTCAGTCTGTACTTCAGGGGAGAGGTTGAGACTACAGATTTATATTTTGGAGTCATTAAGTGATATGTAAAATCATGGCTCCATAACACTACTTTGTTTTGTCTTGAAAAGCATATATATATCTAATATTGTGAATAGCTATTTGTTTTCAACTTTTAGAATCAAGCTATTGAGAAGCACAGAAAAGCATAATTATATTAGAATGAATCACATGAAATTGCTATATGACTATTTTTGACCTACAAAAATGACAATTTCACTTGGTTCAAATTAGTAGTTGTACAGTAAGTTGTAAATGTTATAAAACTTGCCAACATCAGAGTAATGACACAGGAGACAACAGTCTGGAGGCGAAGGGGTGAAGGAGAGGTGAGACTTTATGTGTATGTGTTAGTTTCCTTTGTTTACAAGGTAGGGGGGGTTAATGAGTAGTGTCAAAATTTGATTAAACAAGAAGTAGAACTGGATATATATGCTCAAATTTGAAAATGAAATCATTGGAAATTTTAAAAATTATATAACTAACAAAATCAAGAAGTTGAGGGGAAAAGAGATATAAAAGACAATGTACTTTGCTAAATTCCTCATCTGCCAAAGCAACAGAAAATACAGTCAATATGTACTAGCTAAAATTGACAAGTCAGGAAGGAGCACTATATTATTTAGCATTATCAACTTCCAGAATCATTAAAATAGATACAAGTAGCTTTTCTGGGAATTTGGATTGGAGAGTGGAAGAGAGGGAAACTTTTATGACATTTATTAGAATTTTTCTTATGTGCATTATTTTATAACAATAACAATGCCAGTAATAATAATAATAAATAAAAGACAATAACAGCTTCCACTGACTATTTTTAACATTTGCAAAATCAAATGGTTGGTTACTGTCTGTGTTCTCTTTGACTGGCTATACTAACAATCAGCCGATCCCACATAGCGTCTTATATTGTCCATTCCAATACACCAAATCACCAGATATACATTCTAATATGGATGCTATTATTAAAGACCTGGACCACAAAATTCCCCTGAGACTGAGATATCTCTTGCACCAGAAAGAATAGATAAGAATCTGAAGTTTCCTATGGAACTTATCAGTCCTACCTCAAAACAGATGGCCACAGTGTTGGAAGAACTCTGGTAAAAGGTAAAATTGGTACAAACCCAAAGGAAGTTTGTCCTCATGATTTCTAAATACACTTACTACAAATTTGAAAGTTACCAACACCTTAAACCAAATTTAACGGAAGAGTTAGTTCAATTTCCCAATATTGGTTTTGTGACACCTCAGAGTGCCTTCAGTAATCTTAAGGAGCATTGTGAAATTGTATTCCCCCACCTTAAAAATAACTTACATTCACTTTAATCTGAAATATAACAAATATATGTCATTTACTACTTGTATTCAGAGGAATACGGCTGGGATGGAAGACTGTTGAAGTAAATAAGAGGACACCTCAATTAAAGGAGAGTTGAGAATCCCTGGCTTATATTCTGGATGGGATTTACGTGAACACATAAGTGTCCTGACCATCCAGAAAACTGTTTTTTTGTACTACCAGTTTCTCTTTCATGTTAAGATTCTCAACATACTTCCCCACATTTATTTCATTTAGGTGCTGCTTTACTAAATTATATAAATTCCTAAGGATATATCTTTCTTAACCCTTCATGTTGAATCTTACCTTACCCTTGGCTGGATGGAGACTAGACAGAAGCTTCCATAGACTCTTTGATGGTGTTTAGATTTGTTATATACTCCATCTCACAGAAGGAAATGAAAATCGGACTTCCATCTTTTTCTTGACAGTGAATGGAGATTACTAGTCTCTCTTGACAACAACAGTGACTGCCTTGGTGTTTCCTGCCTATCCTTCAACATGAAACTAAACACCCATAGTAAAGTGGAAAGTCAGGTTATAATCAAAATCTTGTCTCAAGGATGACACTTTCTAAGGTGACTCAACCTATGAGGGATAAAAGAGGCAGCACCAATGTCTAACTTTCCCTTCTGGGTTTTCAAGGCCACCTTCTCAGTTGTAATATTAGAATCTCACTTGTCCTTATGAAATAATTTTTCTATTACTCCTATGCACAGATGTTTCAAGTTAGAGCAAAATCATAGTGAATAAAGTAATGGTAAATTTGCCAGGTTCCCGGCACATTTTTCCCCTAATTCCTTATCTTTAAATCCTACAATACTTTTTTAATTTTTTTAAAATCCTACAATATTTTGAAACTCATTTAAATAGATTCCCAAAGCTGTAAATTCTAGATCCCAGAATACTAGGAAAGATTGGAAAGAAAGCAAAGGAAGAGGACATTACACCATCGGGTTTGGAACAGGATTTGCTTTGCCTGCCCTCTCTTGATTTCATGCACATGTTTAGTTGGTATATAATACTTCCAGTTTCACAGGGAGAAGTTCTGATAACTCATCTCTGTGGTTTTCAATAGCAAGACTTAAATCTGTACACTGTGATAACCAAATCCATCCATTGCATCTGAGTCAAGGGTAATCCACCTGAAGTCTTAATCACTAAAATAAGGCTCCTTTTTTTGGGCCAGTCAGGTTTTAGACTCAATGAGCCTGAGGTGGGAGCAGGCTTTTAACTGGTTCTTCCTGTTAGAAAGGGAACCAGGCCAGTGCATTAGTGAGCTCCGTGTGCCAGTCCCCTGGTGAGACACTGAGCTCTGAAGACACAGTGTCACAGCATAAATGGCTTTAAGAATACATGTTTGGAAAAGCACCAAAATGATTTAGTCACCTGATCACGGCAGAACTAACTCATTTTATAGCTTTAATAGAGAAAGGAAGCAACAATACACAAGCAAAGATCCACTCAGGACATGGAAGCAAACAGAAAACAAATACTATCATTAGGTACCAGGAATGGGCTCTCAACAGTGGCGTTCGACATTTCACTCAACCCTACTCTTTCTCAATAAGGAGCATTTCATCCCTTGTTTAGAGCCCCAGACTGCTTTGTCCAAGATTATTCCCTGAATTAAATGGTTATTCTGTTTACCATTTTCCTATTAAAGAGGGTTCTTCAGCATCCATACGAAGGATGGCTAACCAAACCTCAAGAGCTTTATAGAAATGTATAGATACAAAAATATATTTTACGGCAAAAGTTGCAATGTGTCCTCAGGGGTGGGTGTGGGGGGAAGGACAGAAGAAAATAGTGTGACTCTATTTTGTTCCTTCCCCAGATAGAATTTTAGTATGCTGTATGTTTTCTAACTGCAACTTTCAACAAGGACAAACTATTTTTGGAGTAAAATAACATTCCGGGTGTTTTGCTAGCCCAGGGTTTAGTAACATACAATTGCAGCAGTCAATAGCAAGAAAAATCAATCTCCTGAAATTTGAAAACACACACACACACTTCGGTGGAGTCCTATCCATTATATGAGCTCAAACATTTCAATCTAAATTAAATCCAATTAGCAGTAATCATAGTGGATTATATTAAATTAATTCTCAGACAGGAAAGACTATAATTTTAAATGGCTCCATAAAGCAGTAATGAAAAAAAAATCATTTATTTCAATTAAGTCGGCCAATAACCAATACCTAAAGGTCAGTGAGAAACTGCTAGGGTGGCTATTTCTCTCCTCTACCTGAACCCCAGCTGAGCTGTAACAGCCTAGGGTCCTGAAGTAAGATCCGCTTGTGACGGGATTGAGCATGAAGCCATTTATCATGCTAAACTGAGCCATGGCAGAGCATAGTAATGACAGAAGTAATTACCTCTCAAGATGGATGAAATACTACATTTTAGGACTTAAGTGCATAACTACTTTTCTATTATTACATCTCCCTTTTGTACTAGATGTATTCTAGTCAACGGTTCCATAATTTTCCAAGCAACTTTGGCTCCTGTAAGAAGCCCTCCTAATGACTGTGTCTAACCCCTTCCTTTCCTCCATGGAATTGAGAGCTACCAAGCACTAGACAAAAGCTGTTTTGTCTTTTACTCTTAAGCCATCTATTTAATGGGAGGAAAATTAATGCAACTTTCTCTTTTTTGTTATTTATTTCTGAACATTGCCACAGAGTGATAGTTTGAGAAGCCCAAGAGCTAAGCCACCCACCTTTTACCATCCAGCAGGTGGCTATTAACATCTTGACTTTAGCCCAACTTAGGAGACCTGGGTTCTAGTGCTAAATGCTATCACTGCCTTGTTGGTTACATGATTTTGGCCAGGTTATTTCAACTACCTCTGAACCTTAGTTTTATCATCTGTGAAATGTATGTGTTTTCTAATCATACCTGTTATTCTAGGGCTCCTCTAATGTGCCTTAGCAGGGTGGCTGCTGCAAAGATGGGGAGGTGGATGGTGAATACACCTCCTTTCCCCACTTTTACCAAAGAAGCTCCACTTTCATCCATAGATATAATGGGCTTTCACATAAGATTTCATTTTGAAAAGAATTCTACGGCTAAAGTTTTTAAGCCACTGGACTTTAAAGTCTAACAACCTATGATTCAACGAATCTATAACTTCTACTCCAATAGAAGAAACAAACCAGGTAAATATCCTGGAGAAAATACCAACTTGCAAATTAAAAGAGACCTTTTATATTCTTATAGGGAAATTTAATATTTAGACAATGATACTGTTTTTTTCCCTCCATATACTATTAGGTTACTGTTAGTCAATTTGAGTACACAAAAAATACATTTTTCACTGAAGAAGCTGCAATTGTTGCAATACTTCCTCAGCAACATCTCTAATCCTTCATCAATTGATCTACTATTTTTACCTTTTGTCTCACCCTTTTCTATAGAAGCCATATGTACACACTATTTTTTTAATGGAGTAATTGCTTTTCTCTGTCTGGTTGATGAGCCAGAAAATGTAGATAAGAACAGTGACAATTGTCATTGGGTCATATCATCCATACTTGCGCCAAGAAAGAGCTTGAAGGAAGAAGTTTCTATTTGACCAAGAAATTCAGAGGAGCCATTTCATTGCTTGGAGATCCTCCATTAAATCTGAGGGAAAGCTAAAGTATGTTCACCTTAACAAACTCTATTTCAGTAGTCTCTTACCTTCTAAATGAATCAGGGATATTCACAAAGGCATTGTATTTTATTCACCTTTCTGAATTAATGCACAAATATTCAGAGACATACCTGTGCTTCCTATTTCTGCATATTATGCCTTTAAATCACCTAAAACATAATAGCTCTTGTGCAAAATGGATTGATTAAGGGGTTTCCTTTTCAGTGTAACTGTTAAATCAGCAGCTCATCCAATGATCTGATACAGAATGTGACAAGTTCCTGATAGAGTTATGTTTCCTCTAAGAACAAGTGTTTTTTCATCACCCTCTTAGTCACCTAATTTGACTGAAATCTAAGATCTTAATGCATCAGTCTTATTAATTCTCTTGCCAGTATGTAGGAAATTGAAGCAATAAACCACAACTTGTTTGTAGTGGTGTTAACATTATTAAGTACTCAGCTAGCTGACAAGAGCCCCATTTTTCCATTAAACTTCAATAGCAGCTTCATGCATATTTAGCTCTTTGGCACTTTTTTTATTTTCCCCCTGATGACTTATTTGAAAAGTTGACCTCAAATTCATTACATTCCACTTCACTTTTCGCATAATCAAAGTTATGACATATTGGCTTAGCAAATTGCTATTGTATTTCTATTACAATTTTTTTAAAAAACATCATTCAACTGCCTGTTCTCTGTAAGAACATACATAGCATTTCTTCTCAGTATTCTAGTTAATGGAACTAGACCTTGAAATTGCAGTACTGAATTTTAAAAGATAGTATTTCAATAGTTATTTCAGAATTTCTGTATGACTTATTATTATTTTTATAAGAGTTGCTGTGGAGTCACTTGCACTTTCACTTCATTGATTAGTTTGTCCCAATAATGTTTTGAATGTGTCTCCCAGAATTCATGTGTTAGAAACTTAATTCTCAATGTAACAGTGTTGGAAGGTGGGACCTAGTAGGAAGTGTTTAGGTATTGAAGGCTTCACCTTCAGGAATGGATTAATGCTGCCTTATAAACAAGGCTCACAGGAGTGGGTTCACTCTCTTGTGCTCTTGCTTTTATGTCTTCTGCCATGTGATTACACAGTAAGAAGGCCCTTGCCAGATACTGTCACCTTTATATTGGACTTCTCAACCTCCAGAACTACCAGCCAATAAATTTATGTTCATTGTAAATCACCAAGTCTCAGATATTCTGTTATCATAGCACAAAATAGACTAAGACATTCCATATTCAAAAAGCATCAGTCTTGAAAGGCATAATGGCCTTTCCGCATATTGCCACATGTAACAGTTAATTGTTATAACCTTGGCATCATAACCTTCCTATAACTGATGGTTTGAACATAACCACTATGTGGGATAAAAGCTAGATGGCTGCAATTGCCATAACTAGTCTATTGGAGGTTAGTTGAAAATTTCTGGACTAGTGTATTTTCATTTTTAAAGGCCATATTCATAATCTTTCTCCCCAAATTAGCTTCCCTACTAGACTCCCCCATTTTTGCCAACAGCCTATTTTTTATTGTACTCTCAAAGCCTTATCCTTGTTTCTATGAATTCTCTTGCCCATTAACCTATCCAGTTATTAATTACTATCCATTTCTTCTTCACAAGCATTTCCTCATTCTATTACCAATAGTCCCACTATAGTCTAGATCTTTATTACCTTACTTAAGAGCAGCCAAACTGGTTTTCCTGGCTCTAGTCTGCCACTCAATACATGCTATGAACAATAGCCAGAGTTATCTTTCTAAGACTTCATTTTTTATATAGGCTCAATAAATATTGAGCACATGCTATGGACTAAGAAATGTGTTAGGCTCTGGGCTGACAATGAGAAACAAGGGAGGCACAGTACCTTGAATTTTTAAGCTTATGAAAAATAAGCTAGACATTGATATTCATTTCTTCTCAAAAACTTTCAGTGACCTCCCCCCCACCACTAGCTAGTACATTCAATAAAGTGTAAGAACTCTTAGTGTAGCAGTCAAGGCTCTTCACAATGTTGATCTAAACTACCTCTTCAACTTTATTTCCTAAAGCTACCCCACAAGAATCATGCATACTACCTCTATCCATTATTCCCTAAACGTGTAAATACCCCTTGTCAGCAACTTGATCTTAAGCCACTTGAGGTAATGTACCTCCTTGAATCTCAGAATTCAGTATAAGACCCTCCTTGTGATAGAAACTGAACCAATAGATATTATTGATAAGAATACATTTCATATTCAAGTCCATCATACTGAGTGAGCTGTCCTTACTACATGCTCCACTGACACCATAGAGCCATCTCTGTCCTTCTACTTACCATACTGTATTATAATTAGCTGTAGACTCCATGAGAGTATTATTATATCATAAAAAGCAAAACGCCTTCTCTCCTTTTTGTGTACCCAGAAGATAGTACATTTCCTAATATATAATAGATTCTCAATAAATTATTGAATGAGTAAAAGATTGCTTCTCAGTCTTTTGGCTAAGATCAAGTGAATGAGTAAAAGAATGAGTGAGTATTGAAACCATTTTCAAACAAGTGAAATTCATGCTCTCTGAGAATGATGGAAAAATCAATCAGGTAACTAAATGCATGAATTTACATGAAAATAAAAATGACATAATTGAGCACTTGGCTTGTACTAATTTGACTAGTCAAAGGTAAGTTTGGGAAGGGGTTGAGCAAGGTGATAAAGTAAGACTCTCCAGTGATAGTCCTCTTGCAGAAACATAAATTTAAATGGCTATTCACATACCAAAACACCTTATAAGATCTAAGAAAACCAGTTGAGAGATTACAGCACCAGGGCACCTGGTTGTAGCACAATAATAAGAAAAGACACAATAAAGAGGGTAGGAATGACAGTTGTACCTGACCTGTGTCACCTTCTGCCAACCCCAGGCAGTAAAGTGTGCAGAGAGAGATAACCCCCACTCAGGGGAAAGAGAAAGAAGTGAGCACAGGACTTTGCTTTGGACCTTAACACTGGGTACACCACAATAGAACCCAACACTAAGAATACCATGGTTCCATATTCCAGGCCATTGCTTCTGGACTGAGCCTCTAGACCTACCCCAGCACCAGATGGTACATAGCACCAGACATCAGGATTGTGTGACAAACTCAATCTACAGCCTGCACCACTTCTGGACCAACATCAGTAGCCCTAAGCTCTGGACAGCACTTAGCAGCCGGAAAGACTCAGTGACCCCTGACTGCAGGTGTTCCCCAGGCTTATGCTGGCTGCATCTTCCCTCAGTTTATGCCTGCCAAAAGGGACCCCAGACTTCTGGAAGTACCATGTTGGCCATAACTGCCTCAGCCTTCTGATGCACTCCAGTGCCATACAACAGGACTTTCCAAGACAAAGCCAGTCCATGAAGACTGGAATACGTACCTACTTCTTCAAAGGTGTAGACATCAATGCACAACCACAAGGATCAAAAACAATGAGGGAAACATGACATCATCAAAGGGACAAAATAGGGCACCAGTGATGGACCCTAAAGAAATGTAAATGTATGAAGCGCTGACAAAGAATTGAAAATAACTGTCTTAAGGAAGCTCAGCAAACTTTAAGACAATACAGAGAAGCATTTCAACAAAATGAGGAAAACAGTAAGTGATCAAAAAAAACACAATTACTAGAGAGACTGAAATAATAAAAAAAAATCAAACAGAAACCCTGGAGCTGAAAAATACAATGAATGAAATGAAAAGTGCAGTAGAGAGCAACATCAGTAGCAGAACCAATTAAGCAGAAGAATTTGTGAACTCGAAGATGGGTTATTTGAAAATATATATTGAGAGGAGAAAAAAAGAAAAAGAATAAAAATAAATAAATAAAGGATAAGGTATTTATAGGAGAGAATCTAAATAGCAAATACTCAAGTCATAGGAGTTAAAAAAGGAGAAGAAAAAAAAGAAAGGGGTAGAAAGCTTATTTAAAGTAATAACAGAAAACTTTCCAAACCTGATTAGAAATATAAATATTGAAGTAAGAAAACATTAAAGGTCTCCAATCAGATTTAATCCCAATTGTACTAACCCATGACATATTATAATCAAAATGTCAAAAATCAAAGATAAAGAGAGGATCCTGAAAGCAGCAAGATAAAAGAAGCAAATGACATATAAGGGAGTATGAATATATCTAACAGCAGACTTCTCACCATAAACTTCACAGGCCAGTAGAGTGGGTCGATATATTCAAACTTCTGAAGAATGAAACATCTATTCAAGAATAATATACACAGCAAAGTCATCCTTCAGAAATGATGAAGAGATACTTCCCCAGAACAAAAAAAGAAAGAAAAAGAAAAAGAAAAAAGGCAAGGGAGTCATCACCACCAGACTTGTCTTCCAAGAAATGCTAAAAGGAGTTCTTCAAGCTGCAAGAAAAGGACAGTAATGAGTAACACGAAAATGTCTGAAAGTATAAAAATAACCGGTAAAAGTAAGTATACAGTCAAATTCAGAATAGTCTTATATTGTAATGGTGGTGTGTAAATCACTTATATTTTTAGCATGAAGGTTAAAAGAAAAAACTATTAAAAATAATAATATTAGCCAACATAATTTCTTAACAGATATTCAATATAAAAAGATGCAAATTGTGTCATCAAATATTCAAAATGTGGGGAAGGAGTGGCATTAAAGTTTAAACGTTTTTCAATAAAAGTTAAGTTGTTATCAGTTTAAAATAACCAGTTATAAGATGTTCTTTGTAAGCCTCATTATAACTACAAAGCAAAAAACTATGGTAGATACACAATAAAAACCAAGGAATCAAAATATAACACCAGAGAAAATCACTTATCCACAAAGGAAGACACCAAGAGAGGAAGAAAGGAACAAAGGATCTAGAAAACAATTTATAAAATGGCAGTTATAAGTCCTTACCTATCAATAATTAACTTGAATATAAACTCTCCAATCAAAAGCCATAGAGTGACTAAATTAATTAAAAAATAGAATAAACCAACTATATGCTGCCTAAAAGATACTCACCTCACCTATAAGGACACATATACACTAAAAGTGAAGAGAGGGAAAATAATTCCATTCAAATGCAAACAAAAAGGAAACAGGAGTAGCTATACTTAGGCTGAGTATCCTTTATTCAAAATACTCAGGATGAGTAGCATTCCAGATTTTGAATTTTTTCAAAATTTGGAATATTTTCATTACTCTTACTGGTTAACATCCCAAATCTGAAAATTTTAAATCTGAAATGCTCCAAGAGCAATTCCCTTGAGCATAATGAAAAAGTCTTGGACTTGGGGGCAATTTTGATTTTAAATTTTTGTGTTTTGGATGCTAAACCTCTTTTGGATAAAACAGGTAGGCCAGGCTTGGTGGCTCACGCCTGTAATTCTAGCACCCTGGGAGGCTGAGGCGGGTGGATTGTTGAGCTCAGGAGTTTGAGATCAGCCTGAGCAAGAGCAAGACCCCATCTCTACTAAAAAATTAGGAATTAGCAAGACAACTAATATATAGATAGATAGATAGATAGATAGATAGATAGATAGATAGATAAAATTAGCTGGGCATGGTGGCACATGCACACCAGCTGGGCAAAAGAGTGAGACTCTGTCTCAAAAAATAATAATAAATAAATAAAATTAAACTTTAAGTAAAAAACTAGAAAAAGAGACAAAGGAAGTTATTATATAATGATAAGTGGTCAGTTTAGCAAGAGGATACATCAATTGTAAATACATATGCACCAAACATTGGAGAACCTAAATATACAAAACAAACATTAATAGAACTGAAGGGAGAGATAGACTGCAATACAACAATGCTAGGAGAACTAAATACCCTATTTTTCAACAATGAACAGATCATCCAGACAGAAAATCAATAAGGAAACATTGGACTTAAATTACACTCTACATCAAATGAATGTAACAGACATATACAGAATATTCCATACCTAGAAAATTCTCTAGGATAGATCATATGTTAGGCCACAAAATGAGTCTGAACAACTTTAAAAAGACTAAAATCATAACTACTATCTTTTCTGACCACAATGGTATAATATAAGAAATCAGTAACAGGAGGAACTTTAACAGGAGGGAAATTTATAAATATGCAGACATTAAACAACATGTTCCTGAATAACAAATGGATCAAAAAAAATTAAAATGGAGTTTAAGAAATATCTTGAGACAAATTAAAATGGAAACACAACATACTAAAACCTATGGGATACAACAAAAGCAGTTCTAACAGGGAAGTTTATAGCAATTTATGTCTACCTCAAAAAAGAAGAAAGATCTCCAGTAAATAACCTAACATTGCACCTCAAAGAACTAGAAAAATAAGAGCAAACTAATTTCAAAATTAGTAGAAGGAAGGAAATAATAAATGTCATAGTGGAAATAAATGAAATAGTGACTAGTAAAACAATATGAAAGATTAATGAAACTAAGACTTGGTTTTCTGATAAGATAAACAAAATCAATAAACCTTTAGAAAGTCTAATCTAGAAAAAGAGAGAAAATTCAAATAAATAGATTCAGAAATGAAAAAGGAGACATTACAACTGATATACCAAAAATACAAAGAATCATAAGAGAATATCATTAAAAGTTATACATCAACAAATTGGATAACCAAGAAGAAACAGACAAATTCCTTAATGCATACAATCTACTAAGACTAAATTATGAAGAAATAGAAAATCTTAATGGACTAATAATGAGTAATGAGGTAAAATCAGTAATACAAAATCCCCTATCAAAGAAAAGTCCAGGACATGATGACTTTGATGTTGAATTCTTTCAAACATTTGAAGAACTAATACCAACTCTTCTCAAACATTTTCAAAAAATCAAAGAGGAAAAAAATACTTCCAAAATCATTTACAATGCCAGCAAAAGCCAGAAAAAGACACTACAAACGAAAAGAAAATAAAGCTACAGGCCAACATTGCTGATGAATATAGATATAAAAATCTTCAATAAAATACTAACAAACTGAATTAAACAGCACATTAAAAAGATTATTCACCATAATCAAGTGAGATTCAACCAAGAAATGCAAGAATGGTTAAACATATGTAAATTAATAAATGTGATCCATGACACTAACAGAATGAAGAAAAAAACCATATGATCATTTCAATATATGCATAAAAAGCAATTGAAAAAACTCAACATCCTTTCATAGTAAAAACCCTCAACAAATCAGGTGTAGAATATACGTCAATACAATAAAGGCCATATATGACAAACTCGTAGCTAACATGACACCCAACAGGGAAAAATTTGAAAGCTTTTCCTCTAAGATACAGAACAAGATAAGGATGCCCAATCGCACCATTTTTATTCAATATAGTACTGGAGGTTTTTGATAGAGCAATAAGGCAAAATAAATAAATAAATAAATAAATAGTATCCAAATTAGAAAGGAAGAAGTAAAATTGCACCTGTTTCAAGACAACATGATCTTATATATAGAAAAACCTAAAGACGCTACAAAAAAACTTAGAACTAATAAAAAAATTCAGTAAATTTGTAGGATACAGTTTATTACTGAAAAACTCATATGTCAAGGAGGAAATTCAGGGGGAAATCAAGAGTTTCTTCGAACTAAATGATAACTTAGACACAAGTTACCAAAACCTGTGGAATACAGCAAAAGCATACATGAGAGGAAAACTAATAGCAATAAATGCTCACATCCAAAAACCAGAAAGCTTATATATCGACAAGCTAATGAACACACTCAAGGAGTTGAAAGAAGAAGAGCAAACCAATCCCAATCCTAATAGAAGAAAAGAAATAACTAAGATCAAAGGAGAACTAAATGAAATGGAGAAGAAAAGAAAAATACAAAAGATCAACAAAACCAGAAGCTGGTTTTCTGGAAAGAGAGAAAAAAAATAGCCCTCTGGCTAGATTGACAACAACTCAAAGGGAAAGGACTCGAATAAACTCAATGAGAAATGAAAAAAGAAAGCTCACAACAGACACCATGGAAATACAAAATATTATCTTTGATTACTATAAAAACTATAGGCTCAAAAAGTATATAATGAGGAGGAAATGGACACATTCCTGGAAACATACAACCTCCCAAAGTTCACCCAGGATGTAACAGAATTTCTAAACAGACCAATCTCAAGCTCATAAATAGGAGCAGTAATTAATAACCTCCCAAAACAGAAAAGTCCCAGACCAGATGGCTACACCGCAGAGTTTTACCAAACATACAAAGTAGAACTCATACCTATACTACAGAAATTATCCCACAGCATTGAGAAGGATGGTATCCTTCCAAGTTCATTCTACGAAGCAAATATTACCTTAATACCAAAACCATGAAAGGAGACAACAAAAAAGGAAACTTACAGACCAATATCCCTCAGGAATATAGACGAAAAATCCTCAACAAAATTTTAGCAAACAGAATTCAGAAGCACATCAAAAAAAATAATTCATCACGACCAGGTGGGCATTATTCCAGGGATGCAAAGCTGGTTCAACATATGCAAATCTATAAATGCAACTCACCTCATAAATAAAAGCAAGAACAAAGACCATATGGTTCTCTCAATAGATGCAGAAAAGCATTTGAAAAAGTCCAACACATCTTTGTGATATAAACTCTTAACAAAATAGGCATAGGCAGCTCATACCTTAAAATTACCAAATCCATTTATTACAATCCTATGGCCAATATCATACTAAATGGGGAAAAACTGAAACCATTCCCACTTCAAACTGGAACTAGACAATGATGCCCGCTTTCTCGTCTTCTATTCAGCATAGTGCTCAAAGTCCTAGCTATAGCAATCAGGCAACAGGTGGGTATTAAGGGCATCCAAATGGGTACAGATGTGATCAAACTCCCGCTTTTCACCAATGATATATTATATCCAGAAAACCCCATGGATTCTTCTAAGAGACTCCAACATTTGATAAAGGAATTTGGTTAAGTCTAAGGTTATAAAAATCAATATACACAAATTATAGGAATTTATATTTGCCCAAAATAATCAAGCCAAAACTCAAATAAAAAACACAATACATTTTACTATAGCCCCAAAGAAAATTAAATATCTAGGAATATATTTAACAAAAGATAAGAAAGACTTATACAAGGAGAACTACGAAACACTAAAAAAAGAAATTGTACAAGATGTAAAAAGATGAAAAATCTACCTTGCTCATGGATCAGTAGAATAAATATTGTGAAAATGTCAGTATTACCTAAAGTTATCTACAGTATAAATGCAATCACCATCATAGTACCATCACCATTCTTTATAGACTTAGAAAAAATAATTCTTCACTTTGTATGGAACCAGAAAAGACCCTCGTATATCCAAATCCATCTTAAGCAAAAAGAAAAAACTGGGAGGCATCAGTCTTCCAGACTTCAAGTTGTCCTATAAAGCAATAATAATCAAATCAGTTTGGTATTGGCACAGGAACAGAAGCATTGATCTTTGGAACACGACTGAGAGCCCAGAGATGAAACCATCTTCACATGGTAACCTAATCTTTGATAAACCAGACAAAAAATATACATTGGGGAAAAGAATCTCTTTACAATAAGTGGTGCTGGGAAAACTGGATAGCTACATGCAGAAAAATGAAACTGGATCCCTACCTCTCACCTCTCACAAAAATACACTGAAGATGGTTACAGATACAAATCTAAGGCATGAAAACATAAGAATCCTAGAAGAGGATGTTGGGAAGAACCTTTCAGACATCGACCTAGGCAAAGAATTCTTGAATAAGATCCCCAAAGCAATTACCGCAGCAACAAAAATGAACAAATGGGATCTGATCAAATTAAAAACCTTCTGCAACAAAAATGAACAAATGGGATCTGATCAAATTAAAAACCTTCTGCACAGCCAAAGAAACTATCACTAGAGCAAACAGACAACCCATAGAATGGGAAAAAATGTTTGCTCTTTACACTTCTGATAAATGTCTGATAACAAGAATCTACCTAGAACTCGAAAGAATTAACAAGAAAAAATCAAACAACCCAATCTATAAATGGGCAACAGAAATGAACAGAAACTTTTCCAAAGAAGGCATAATAATGGCCAACAAACATATAAAAAAATGATCAACATCTCTAATCATCAGAGAAATGCCAATCAAAACCACAATGAGATACCACCTAACCCCAGTGAGATTGGCCTCTATCAAAAAATTCCAAAACAACAAAGGCTGGCAAGGATGTGGAGAGACAGGAACACTCTTACACTGCTGGTGGGACTGCAAATTAGTGCAACCTCTGTGGAA